>BQNB010084392.1:6222-25738 GCA_026074375.1 Tanacetum coccineum | reverse complement strand
CTTATTTGTCGCATTTTCTTCGTGCTCGTTATTTGTTTTATAGCTTAATTTTTATTGTTTGCTTATTTTAATTGTTGATTTTAATTTGTAGAAATAGATAATCAAATCAATCTTCGTTATCATTCAAATCATTGTCCAAACAAAAACATAGTTTTAATTTCATAAATCGTTGGGGAAACGACCCGGGAATCATACTTACCGGTTAGTATACGTATTATATTATTATATATTATTGTGTGATTTTTCTAACTACCTTTGTCCTCAAGGATAGTTTGGGAATTTCATATTATTTTATATTTTATTAATACGTGTATAGATTACTAGCAATCAGGGACCGCACCCCTATTTAAGGGGACCGCCCATAGACTGATGCTCCTCCAGTTTGTCCTATAAATACTGGACTTTTCCCCACTATTTTCTCACCTTTTGCACTCATTCTTTCTGTTCTAAAACAGCCCACAAATCTCACTAAAATCCTTTGATCATTTAATCATAAAGCTTTGTTTCCAAGTGATCCAAGCTTAATTCCTCAAGTGCAAGAGAAGAATACTTCCATCATCAAGTGAAGAAGTATTACACCCTAAGTGCATATTGCAACCTTGTTACATCCATATCATAAATTGTAAATCATTTGTATATCTTGTAAAGTTGTGTAGTTGTTAGGATTTGGTGATTGTAGTAAGCATTGTTAGATCTTGGTGATCTCTCCTAGTAGTGATAGATAGTTGTGATATAAGTAGTGTGGAGAGGTGAAGTTGTGAAGAAGTTGTGAAGTTGTGAAGAAGTTGTGAAGTTGTGAAGAAGTTGTGAAGTCGTGAAGAAGTCGTAAAGTTGTGAAGTCGTGAACAAGTTGTGAAGTTGTGTTGTGATAGATTGGTTCTAGCTAAGATTAGAACTCGACATTTAGCTTAGTGTCGGAAATTGATATAAGCAACGTTGTGTACGGTTTTCTCCGCCATAAGGGAGTTTGTTGACATAGTGAAGAAAACTCTCGAGTTTGGTGCTCGGGGAGTGGAGTAGGCCGAAGAGGAGCTTCGTAACCGAACCACTATAAATCCTTGCGTTGTGGTTTGATCTTTCCAACTCTTTTCTCTTATTCTTTTATTTACTTTTACTCATTTATATTGTTCATATTGTGCAAGTATTGAATTCACAAAAAGTCGAATCTAAGTTTTCATAAACAAACATAAACATAAAATAAAATTAAAAAGCGGTAAACTATTCAACCCCCCCTTCTAGTTTTCCACAATTGGTATCAAGAGCCACGTCAAACAAGATTTTTAAAATAAATTGTATTTTAAAACTTGAATCGATCTATGGAATCGGAAAAATATTTAGAAGGGCAATCTATGCAAAGACCACCACTATTTGAAAGTGATGGATTTATTTATTGGAAAAATAGATTCGAAACTTATGTGAAGTCAAAAGATCTAGATCTTTGGCATGTTATTACCGATGGTGATTTTCCTCCTATTCAATTTAATCCCGAAACTAAAAAGGATGAAGTTGTATCTTTTCATAAACAAAATGATGATCTTAAAAAGAAACTTGCTAAAAATAATGAAGCCAAAATGGTAATTTATAATGCTTTACCACGTAAAGAATATGAAAGAATTTTTATGTGTCAAACCGCAAAGGAAATTTGGGATACTTTGTTAATCACTCATCAAGGTAATAATCAAGTCAAAGCAAATAAAATAGATCTTCTTGTTCAACAATATGAACAATTCATGATTCCGGAAGAGGAATCAATAGATAATGCTTTTGCTAAATTTAACACTATTATTACTAGTCTAAAAGCACTTGATGAAGGTTTTTCTAGCAAGAATTGTGTTAGGAAATTTCTTAGGGCATTGCATCCTAAATGGCGCGCAAAAGTCACGGCAATTGAAGAATCAAAGAATCTAACAACTCTTTCACTTGACGAACTTATTGGAAATTTAAAAGTCTATGAAGAAGTAATCAAGAAAGACTCCGAAACCGTCAAAAACAAAAGAGAACAAAGTAGATCTATTGCCTTGAAAGCTAGAAAGGAATCTAGTGATGAAGATAGTTCAACCTCCGATAGTGAAGATGAAGAATACGCCATGGCCGTAAGAAACTTCAAGAAATTCTTCAAAAGACAAGGACGATTCGTAAAACAACCATATGAAGAAAGAAGATCATTCCAAAGAAATAAAGATGACAAAAATAAGACAAGTGAAAGAAAATGTTTCAAGTGTGGAGATCCAAATCATCTCATCGGAGAATGTCCGAAACAATTAAAATATCAAAATCAAAGGGCGTTCGTGGGAGGAGCTTGGAGTGATAGCGACGATGATGAAGAGGAGAAGACAAAGGACGAAAAGTGTCTTATGGCTAAAGATTCCAATGAGGTACTTTCCGAAACCGAATATTTTAGTGATCTCATGGATCTTTAGCTGTCTTGATGCATAGGCAATTACTTTGCCTCTTTGCATGAGTAAAAAAAACTAATCCTTGGTTCGATGCATCACAGTATACTACAAAATCTTCTACTCCATCAGGCAATGATAGTATTAGAGCATTACATAAATTATCTTTCAAGGTTTGGAATGCCTCCTCCTGTTCAATGCCCCACTTACACTTTTTGTTTTTCTGAGTCAACGAAGTAAGAGGTTTAGCAATCTTAGACAAATTTGCAATAAAACGATGGTAGTAACCTCCTAACCCCAAAAATGATTGAATTTTAGATGGTGTTGTAGGAGCTTTCCAATTCTTTACCGCCTCAATCTTACTTGGATCCACGTGAATAATATTATGGTTGACCACGTGACCAAGGAATTGCACTTCTTGTAACCAGAACTCACACTTGAAAAATTTTGCATACAACTTCTCCTTCTTTAGCAATTCAACACACACCTCGAAGAACCTCATGTTACTCCTTAGACTTTGAGTAGACCAGAATGTCATCAATGAAAATGATGACAAACTTATCTAGGTACGGTTTGCATACCCGGTTCATCAAATCCATAAAGACTGTGGGTGCATTGGTTAATCCAAAAGGCATAACCGTAAACTCAAAATGCCTGTATCTCGTTCGAAACGAAGTCTTTAGAATATCATCCTCATGTACTCGGAGCTGATGATAACCTGACCGAAGGTCTATCTTTGAGAAGTAGCGCGCTCCTTGTAGTTGATCAAATAGGTCATCAATTCTCAAGAGAGGATAACGATTCTTAACAGTCAACTTGTTCAACTCCCTATAATCAATACACATGCATAATGTACCATCCTTCTTCTTAACAAACACTACAGGTGCTCCCACGAGAATTGACATGGCTGTATCAAACCCTTGTCTTTGCAACTCTTGAAGCTAGCCTAGACAATTCTTTGGCATTTTCTGAGGGCGCTATACACTATGAGACTTCGCAACCGGCAATCGCTCCAATAACAAATCTATGATATGCGAAACCAACTTGCGTTGCGGTGGCAATCCCGACAAGTCCTCCGGAAACACCTTAACAAAATCTCGTACTACAGAAATGTCACTCAATTTCGGTTCAATACCTTCACGTTACTTAAGGCATAACAATTCACTGGATACGTTCTTCCTTAACATGAATTATCTCACCATACATTCCAACTGTATCCTCAACTCCATCTATCGTGGCACATTATCACACCATAGCTAGAGCAAGCCAATCCATCTCCCACAATACACCAAGAACTCCATGACCTACTACAGGGTACAAACTAAGGGAACATAGGAATTTCTAGGCTCTAGGTTTGTGCTATAAGAATAATCCTATCATTTCTACTTTATATTACCAGCTACTACTTCTATCACAATCCAGGGTTTACAAAACAGGGTTTCCACATTAGCAAATGCCAAAATCAGTAGAAATGAAACAAAATCAGCTCTAAAATCTAAAGAAGTACCATACATAGTGATTGTTCAAGGAATAAAAATAACCCTTCATGGACGTATGATCGTTGAGGAGCACCGACTGCATTCACAATTAAAGCATTCCTAAACTTAGATTCTTGTATTCCATGTGTTCTGATTTCCTTCAATATCAAAACACGATTCCCACTTAGACCAGGTCTCTGGTCAAATTAGGACAAGTATTTAGAAAATGTTTGCGGCTTCCACACGCTCATAACATGTTCCTGTTCATGTTCCCCACTAAACAACATTAGTTCGGCGCCGACCTGCTAATTGCAAACGACAATTCCTTGTCAAAGTGACCTATTTCCTGACAATTAAAGCACACTAGAACAAGTTCCACCTCGGATAGATGAGTCCAACACGTTAGCACATTTTGATGATGGCCAGCATACAATACCCATTCCTGTGAGAGTTTGCTACCATACGATAAACCCCTTGACTCACTTTCTTCCCTCTATTATATCATTTCCCAACTCCTGCTTGCTGTCTCCTCCACTCCCTTTCTTTTCTCATTACCCTTTGTCAATGTACCACAGCTAACTGCCTCATCAGTAAGTATCCCAGTCTCTAAAATTGCAACACTAATGTGGTTGGTTGGGGGATCGCTCCGGAGCATTCCCTGAATATCCAGGGCAAAACCAGCTAGTACCCTCTTGATGCGTGATGACCCAGGAGTGACTAGATATGGGACCAAACTTGGCCAATTCATGAAACAATCTGTATAGCCGACATGATTGGCTCCCACCATCTTATGATTCTAAAACTCAGATTCCAACTTCTCCATTTCATTGCTAGGACAGAACTCCTCTACAAGCAACGCCTTAAAATCAGTCCAGACATACCTGATACCTATTGCAGCTTCACGACCACTTTGCTTGAACTTATGGTGTTCCACCAATTCAAATCCTTGTTACACAAACGAGCTAGCAGCATACTTCACACCATTTAATTCTCAGCACACCCCCTATGTCATTACATCTCCATCTTCTTAGAACCACGGTAAGTGCTATCGCACCTCCCTTTCCATCACACTCTTTGGGATTGCATGCCATGAACCCTTTGTAGTACAGAACCTTTGTTTCCACATTCCTACCATTTCCACCTTAGCATTGTTTACATTATTAAGTTACTTGGTGACGTTCTAAAGAAGGATGTTTTGCATTGTTCGCAATGATAGTAGAAATTGTCAGGGTTTACCTCGTTGCTGAGGACCCGCTTAACGGATGAACGATTTCTATATAAGATAAAATTTATATACATTAGACAATATAATAATGATTATCTACTAATTCCATGACTTATCAACTCTTTCCATAACCATAAACATACAAGTATGAACCACAAATAACTTATCAGACAATAATCCATGTAATCATCACTTTTCAAGTCCACGTTGTGTTGTGGCGCATGTTAAAATTAGGTTGGCCACCATAATTATAGATGCCCCCTTTCACAGTTGTACTCCCTCCTATGGCGACACTTCATGAAATAAACATACCACATAACATTTACTCAAATGAAAACAACTCATCACATATAGGAATAACCCAATAATCACTTTTATTATATTAAAATACTAAAAATCCAAGAGTTGAAATAACATTCCTAAACATGGCTCCAAACGTCGAAAGGAAAAGAAAACAAACTAAAACATATCAACACTTAGAACAATACAGACAGTCGCGGAACGTGTAGTCGGGAATAGCTTTAGCTGTCTTCTTCAACTTCTTAACGCTTATGCTTGCATTATCGAGTCCTACCTCCTTATCGTATGCATCTGTACCCTAAGGCTCACCTCATCCTTATCAACCCAACCATTCAGTGCCTCCGTGAGGCAAGTCGATGCGGAGCAAATTCATTCCTTTGGAGTTCTGGGTGATCAATAAATCCATACAGATCATAAGGCTTAGGTTGCTCACTTGGCTCCTATTCTTCTTTAGACGAATGGTATCCTAGAAACTTAGAGATTTCTCCATCTTTTGAAATCATCGTCATCTCCCTCACTAGGATCCATTTTCCTCCTACTTGTTTCTTAGTCATCTTCGCTTCAATTCAGCACGGATACAGACCTTTCGGTATTCAAACTCTACGGTTCGTATGCTTTATCCTAAGCTTCATCACTAGATCAGTAAAACGCTTGAGTCCAGTTGCGAAGGCAATTCCCCAATGAAACTTAGCACGAGACGCACGAGCTGGAGGAGACATGACTAAAATAACACAAGGAAGGTATAACTATCTTAGATCCCATAGAAAAGAAAAGTAATATATATATATAAGTAAGTAATGAAAATAAGGAAAAAATAAAGCTTTTTAAGTAGGCGAGAAAATATATAGAAAAATACGTACATAACACTTAACCTAAAAATGCCAACTATATGAGGGGACTCCTAGGTAGTAGCCCTAGGCAAACCACCTACTTCTCTATAACCAAAGGCTCTGATTTCCATCTGTTCACACTCCTCCAAGAGTGGAGGAACAACGAGGCTTGAAGCTTCATGGGTATCGACACATGAATTAACACAATGGTGTCTACAAATAGAGAAAACTACAACACAAAACAAAACATAAATGGACACAAAGTTACCATGACAAAACCATAACACGAAAGAATATAGTTAAAATGAAAAAGGTGCTCATTAATACAAAGACCCTAAAAATTATAACAATGTCATATTCACATAAACCAAAGAATCAAACGGCATTCAAGAAAAATCCCATAACACAGTAGAAACAAAAATAATAAGATAAACTCATTGTGCAATACCTAACGTTCTCACTAGCCCTTTTAAGCTTCAAACCCCTCAAAATGCGTCACCTAAAAGATGATGCTTTAAAAACGTCAACACAACGGTTGGTGAGAGTCATAGGTTTACGACACACAATTCAAACTTTAAATCAATTATTATGATTAATAAAAACAGAACATGGCAGGACAGTTAAGCTAACTATTATACAGGCTAACATGCATACGTACAAACAACCATAACTAGGACGGATATGTCCCCAGATCTAAACCCAAAGCACGTCTCATAGTACATGGTAGGAACGTTACCCCTCTGCTCCAAAGCACACAACATTGGGTAGGAACGTTACCCTCGATCCAAAGCACACAAACATTTAGCACATAATATAAATAGCAACAAAAAATATCATGCGTCAATTAAACCACATAATCACAACAATTAAAACATTTTAAGACCTTTGCATCATTTCCATCCCAAGAAAACATAGTAAAAATGGGACTATGAAACTCACCTGATGCTCAGCTACTTGACAGAATCTTGCAAACAATCTAAACACAACAAAAACACAAGTTACACTCGGTTAGGCTAAATGCCCCAACCAATGTAACAATCATATGATGGACTTCTAAACCTTATACTAAGTTTATAATCCTTTAAATACATCTCCCATATCATTTTCATACCCTATATAACCTTAACCATTAACTTCCAATTTCACAGTTTCTGACTGAATTTTGTAGTCACTTTATGACCACAAATAAAATACTAAAACACCTAATTGATGGTTCTCCTTACATCCCCTAGCTCCCCAATGAGTTGTGAGCTACTGTGATTTTTTAGAAAAAATAATATTAAGTGGAACTATTTTATAAAAATTCATCATTACAAAGTAACTCCATTCGATCTGATCACAACACAAAACTTATGAACTCCTTAAAAAATACATAGAAAAATGTTTTAAACACAACCCTATCGAACTGGTGTTAATAGACACCTAAAATATAGACCTCTGAATTTTTGGTTAACCCTAATTCAAAAATTTAAGTAGTGGTTTACTCCCGGATCAGACCTAAATATGATCCGAATTTACTATTTTGACAACTTTTCTTGCAAAAATTATTTGACTAACTTCCCGACCTCAAAACCTTTCAGGGCTGTACTTTTTGGAAACTAGACTCTCTAAACTTATCAATGGACATAAGATTGATAATAAAACACGTTACCATCATTGAGATATCAATCGAACAACATGACCTAAAATTTTGCTCAAAAACCAAATTCGCTTTCTAACGGCGATTCTAGACCTAGACCGATTACACCAAAACGCTTATATTTCATCCCTAATCACTTTTAATTAGTCTAACATCATTAGATTACAGAGAATATGAAAACCTTAATTCCATCAATTTATTGTTACATTAATTTTAAAAAGAAGATTAATTGAAAAGAGTTTAAGAACTTACCTAAAAACCTAGATTTGATTACACAATTCACCAACTTGAATCTTGATAAAAAAATAATTTTTTTTCTTCTCTTGAGTTCGACCGGTTTCACAAAAAAAGGGAGAAGGGCTTTGTATTTATAGTGTTTACAAAAGTTTGAAAATAATGTACCTGAATAAGAATCCTACTTAGACTAAAATTAGTTTTCTATTTCCTCATTATCCCCCATAACCGATCTGTAAACCCATATAATATATATATATATATATATATATATATATATATATATATATATATATATATAATAAAAATATATAGCTATATATATATATATATATATATATTATATATAGTATTATATATATATAAGAGAGAGAGAGAGAGAGAGGAGGTAAAATAAAAGGCCAAATATTCTTGAGAAGGATAAACAGAAAACTTTATTTTAAAAAGTTCTCGAAAAAATTCCAAAAAATCCATTAAATCAGTATGTTGGTGCATAAAACTTTTGTAAAGAAGAAGTTTTTCTAATTTTTGAGTTTTATATACGTTTTAATGCGCAATAAGAAATAAATTTTGAAGCACAAAAAAAATTTTGATGCATAAATATTTTCGTACTTGTTATAGTTTGATGCGCAATAAAAATTTAGATACAAAAAGTCGAAAAGAAGTTGAGGGTACAAAAAACGAATTTTTGATGCACAAAAAACCGATTTAATGCACAAACGTTTTTTTTTAATAAAATTTTTCGCAAAACTAATCCACTTTATCCACTTTTAGAAAAACTTTCTTTAACAACTTTTTCATGCACCAAAAAAACAACGATCCTTGTGGAATTTTTTCAGAATTTTTATTGAGTAACATTAAAAAAAGATAAATCTTTTTATCTTTCTCACGAATATTTGTCTTTTTATTTGATCTTTATCCTATATATATATATATATATATATATATATATATATTATCCTTTAGTATTTACACAAAAACCCTTAAATTTTGATATTTTATAAAACCTTTAGTTATTTATAAAACCTTTTTAAATTCAAAATTAGTTTAAATGATTATAAATAAATTTCATTTCTAATTTTATTTTACTAACTTAATAAAACTAAGTTCTAAATTTCTATATTTTCTAAACTAAACTTTTAATTTTACTAACTACTAACACTTAAAGATATAAATACGTATACATATACATATAAATACGTACATACATAAAATTATACCATCATTTTCATTGTCACTAAAATGTGAACAAAATGAAATGCCCATAAAAACCATAAACTCAATCACAATAAGACGATCATGCTCCATGGATTGGTAGCCAAACTCACATAAGATCACATAACCACATAATTATTATAACACAAAATGATGTTCAAGTCAATACTAACAGTTTGACTAACCCGCTTAAGTCACGGTTGTCACAGTATCCCCTCCTTAGGGAAATCTCGTCCCGAGATTTAACTAGTAGGTTCAACATCATCATCAACAAATAATCGGGAATACTTAGCTTTCATATGGTCCGCACGTTCCCATGTGAACTTAGGGCCACGCTTTGAATCTCATCTAACTTTTGACGATTGGAAACCCACTACTTACAACTTCGCTTGCCCATACAAGGGTACAAATAACAGCATAACAACTCTAAGCAAAAATAACATCCAACTACATGAACATCGCCCATCTTCGAGGAAACTCGTCAAAAACCATAAGTTGTGTAACAACGTCATTCATAACCTAACCCCGCAACTCATCAAATAAGAGTTGTCTTGGAACTAAGTTATAAGTTGTTACAAAGCTCAACGTTTTTGAAGAATCTGCTCGACTTCGAGTTTATTTAAAATATATCATTAACCAAACCACCTCAGAACATTCAAGGGTGCACTAAAGTCTACCCGTACCCCTATGTACCCAACTTTAATTAGTACTTCCAACGATAGCTTGCTCAACGAGCAAATGTGGATACTTAGTTTTTATGAAATCCTTATGATCTCGCTTCGAGTTCCAATGGACTTAACTATCGGAATCCTACTACGCTTCAAACTTTTAACCTCACGATCGATAATCTCAACAGGTTCCTTAACAAAACAAAGAGTTTTGTCTACCTTAATTTCTTCAAAATGTACATGCAGATTTGTATCCGCTAAATACTTCTTTAAATTTGAAACGCATCAATTACGCTACTAAATTATTGAGACAATCTTAATCAATAGGTCATAAGACCGCTCCCTTTAATGATCTCAAATGGTTCCACATATCTTGGAGCTAACATTTCTTTCTTTCCAAAATGCACTACTTCTTTCCAAGACGACACTTCCAACATCACTTTATCACCAACTTCAACTCTAAATGTTTACGCATATTGCCAACATAGCTCTTTTGGAAATCTCTAGCCGCTTTGAGCTTTTCTTTAATCAATATCACCTTATTTGTTGTCTCTTGTACCAATTCTGGTCCAATCGACCAAATTTCTCCAATTTCAGCCCAAAGAACATGTGACCTACACTTCCTTTCATACAACGCTTCAAATAGAGCACATCAAACACACGAATGATAACTATTATTATAGAAAACTCAGTTAAGGGTAGATGAGTATCCTAATTACCACCAAAAAAATCAATCATGTACGCTCTCAACATATCCTTTAAAGTTTGAATGGTACGCTCACTTTGTCCGTCCATTTGAGGATGATAAGTAGTATGCATGTTTTAGCCGTGTTCTCAATGCCTTCTGTAATGTCTACCAAATCCGTGAAGTAAATCTTCCACCACGATCTGAGATGATCGACACATACACTCCATGACATGTTACTATCACATTAGTGTAAAGTCTCGCCAAATTCTCAATTTTAAAATCTTCACGTACTACCATGTAATGGGCATACCTTAGTTAGTCTGTCGACTATTACCCAATTCATATCATACTCACTACTTGATCTTGGCAACTTTGTAATAAAGTCTATAGTTATTATATCCTACTTCCACTCGGGTATCTCTAGTTGTTACAATAAACCCGAAGGTCTTTGATTTCCTTCCACCATCTCCCATCCCCCATCCCCTCCTTCTGAAATTCTCTCTCCTTCCCCTTCTTTCACCCTTATTCCCCCTCTAAAACCCCTTTCCCTTCTTCTCCCTATTCTTTCCCCTTCCCCTTTCTCTTTCTCCTTTCCCCCCCCCCTTCCCCTCCCCCTTCCTCTTCCTCCCATCCCTCGCTACCTTTTCCCCTTCCCCTTATTTCATTAATCTACCTCCCCCCCACACCTCCCCCCCACTATTCCAATCCACACCCCCTCCATTTCCTTCTCCCTCCCCCCCTCTTCTCTATTTCCCCCACTTCCCTTTTCCTTTCTTCCTTTCCAATCCCCTCTCTCTCATTCTTTTCTTCCCTTCCTCCCTTCCTACATTCTCCACCCACACCCCCACCTTCCCCATCCAGCTTCTCTCCCTTCCCTCCCCCCCCCTTTTTCCCCTCCCCTCGCCACCCCTCCTCCTTCCCCCCCCTTCTTTTCCTCCCCACTTTTCCCCCCCAACCCCTTCCTCGGTTCCCTACCCCTTCCCCCCACCCCCACCCTTTTCCTAATTTCCTTCTCCCCCTCTTTCCTGCCAACCCCGTCCTCAAATTCAATAAACGCCCCCCTCTTTCCTCTTTCTCCTCTCTTCTTCCTCTTCCCTTTCCCCTCCCTCCCCCTCCCCTCCCCCCCTCGCCCCGCCCCCTCACTTTCCCACACCCCCTTTCCTTCCCCCCCCATTCATTTTTCTCCCCACCCTCCTTCCTCTTTCGTATTTCCCCACCCCCTCTCCCCTCTATTCCTCCCTCCCCACACTTTCCTTCCCTCACTTTCTTCGCTTACCTTTCTTCCTTTTCCCCTTCCCACTACACTTTCCCCCCTCTTTCCCTTCCCCCTTCTTTGCCCTTCACTACTTTCTTTCTCCCACCCTCCCCTCCCCTCTCATCCTCCTTTCCTCCCATCCTTCCTGCCGCCCCCCCCCTCCTTCCCTTCCCCCCCTCCTCTCTTCCCCCATCCTTCCCTGTTCCTCCCTCTTCCCCCTTTCGGCCCCCTATTATTAATTCCCCACGTCTTCCTCCTCTTCCTCCACACCCGCCCTCTTTCCCCCAATCTTCCTTCCCCTCTTCTCTTTCCCCTTTCCCTTCCTCCCACCTCATTTTCCTTTCTTTCTTCCCCTCCCTTCTTTCCCCCTCCCCCCCCCCCCCTAATTTCCCTCTCCCTTCCTCCCTTCACGTTATCCACCCATTCCCTTTCCCCCCCCTTCCCTTCCCCCCCCCCACCTCCCCTTCTCCCCCCCCCCGTTCCTTCCTTCCTTCCTATTCCCCCCCTTCCCCTTCGCTTCCCGCTTTCCCTATTCCCTTTCCCCCCCCCACCCCCACAGTTTCCTCCAACTTCAGCCTACAGAACATGGGACCTACACTTCCTTCCAACAACGCTTTAAATAGAAGTCACATCAAAAACCCGAAGATAACTTTTATTATAGAAAACTCAGTTAAGGGGTAGACGATATCCTAATACCACAAAAAAAAAAAACAATCACACGCGATGCTCTGTAACATATCTCTACAAAGTCTGAATGGTACGCTCACTTTGTCCGTCCGTTTGAGGATGATAAGTAGTACGCATGTTTTAGCCATGTTCTTAATGCCTTCCGCAATGTCTACCAAAGCCGTGAAGTAAATCTTCTACCACGATCTGATATGATCGACACATGCACTCCATGCCTTGTAACTATCTCATTAGTGTAAAGTCTTGCCAAATTCCCCATTTTAAATTCTTCACGTACTACAATATAATGGGCATACCTTAGTCAGTCTATCGACTATTACCCAATTCGTATCATACCCACTACTTGATCTTGGCAACCTTGTAATAAAGTTCATAGTTATTATATCCTACTTCCACTCGGGTATCTCTAGTTGTTACAATAAACCCGAAGGTCTTTGATGTTTCAGCATTCACCTTTAAACAAGTCAAACAATTGCTAACATAGGTAGCAATATCCTTCTCCATACATGGCCACCATACATATCTCTAAGGTCATAGTACGTCTTATCCGCTCCTAAATGTACCAAGTACCTTGATGCATGAGCCTCGTCCATCATTAATGTCCTTACATCACCTATTAATGGAACCCATAATAAATACATACCTCCCCTTCCTTCCTTTCCATTAATTGGTCCAGGCCACGCGACATTTTTGCTGTCGCGTTCTCTACCTTGTCTCTTTACATGAGTACACAACCTAATCCTTGATTCGTCGCGTCGCAGTAAACTACAAACTCTTTGGATCCATCAAGCAATGACAATATTAGTGCATTTCACAAATTGCCCTTCAACGTCTGAAAAGCTTCCTCTTGTTCCTTGGCCTACTCCTACTTCTTATTCTTCTGAGTCAGTGAAATAAGGGGTTTAGCAATCTTATAAAAATTTACTATGAAACGTCGGTAGTAACCTGCCAATTCCAAGAATGATTGTATCCTGGATGGCATCTTAGGTACTTTTAATTCTTCATTGCTTCTATCTTACTAGAGTCTACGTGAATATCATTGTTGTTAACCACGTGTTTGAGAAACACACTTCTTATAGCCAGAGTTCATACTTGGAAAACTAGGCAAAACAAACAACTTTTACTAACAGCTCCAACACCAACTTCAAATGAACCTCAAGTTCCTCCTTAGACTTTGAGTAGATCAAGACATCATCAAATAACACAATGACGAACTTGTCTAAATACGGCTTGCACACCCGGTTCATCAAGTCCGTGAAAACAGTTGGTGCATTGGTTAATCCAAAAGGCATAACCGTAAACTCAAAATGATCATACCGTGTCCTAAAGGCAGTCTTTAGAATATCTTCTTCATGCACTCTCTTAACTGATGATAACCATATCGAAGATCTATCCTAGAGAAATAACGCGAACCTTGTAACTGGTCGAACAAGTCGTCCATCCTGTGGGGATTCTTGATGGTTAGCTTGTGCAACTCTTGATAGTCTATGAACATTCAAAATTAACCGTCCTTCTTTTTGAACAACACAGGTGCTCCCCACGGAGAGTGACTTGGTCGAATAAAACATATATTAACGAATTCTAAGGGTTACGAACTATCGAATAGGGTAGCAAACGAATATCGAATAGAATACATATAAGGGATTTCACATATGCAAATAGATGTGGATCAAATGTCGTAAGAATCCTTAAAAGAAAGGATAAAAATCTATACTGATAGGAAATGCAAACGAAAGAATCAACAAGCGTACCACGACAAAAGGACTCGTAACGGATAAAAATACGTTTCCAGATTGATAAATGAGAAAGATAGAATTCTTATACCAATAATCGACTTTACTCGATAGAACCAACTAAATACTGTTTGTATAAAAATTCATTTTGAAACAATAAAGACAGTCGTTTTAAATAAAAAAAATCATTTTATAATAAATCATGTTAAATATGATCTTTAAAAAAAATTCGTTTTAAACATGGTTTTCATAAAATAAAATGAAGAGATAGTTATAAAAAAATGTATCGCATTTTACCAATATAAATCATATTAAACATACTTTTCATAAAATAAATTTTATCAAAAACAAACTTATAAAAATGTAAAGATTATCTTAAACATAGTTTTGACACTCAACCAATATCACATTGTTTTCATAAAAATCATTGTAAACGTAGTTTTCATAAAAATAAAGAGACAGTCATATAAAAGCGCTTATCACAACGTATTCATAAAATCATTTCAAGAATAGTTTTCCCCAAACACCATTAAGATATACTTCAAAAGGATTTTCATAACTCGACATCAATATAAAATATATTACTCAAACAAAGGACATCGTAATACCAAAAGGGATTGTAACATACCGCAAAGACTCTAACACAATTCCATTGTTTGAAAGCGAAAGGAAGTACAAGGAACCATATAGTTAGAATAACAGTGAAAATGAACACTGTACAAGGGAATTCATACAAAGACCATTACGAACAAAAAGGAAGAAATTGAAGACCGACCCTGTACTCACATCCAAAAAAAAACCATAGAAAAACATCGGTACTAATATGTCACAGCATGTTACCAAAACCAAAGGATATATAAAGAACAGAGTAATGATCTATACTAATATGTTAGGAACAATTAGTGCTTAAAAGAAAATTTTGATACTCATACGAGTAATCAATACAACGAAAGAACCAATGGAACGTACCAATATCCAAAGAAGCAGATCCGAACAACCAATATTCATCAAGACGCCGAATAGAAAAGTTAGATCATCCATACCGACATGGTACGAACAAGGAATGCTAAAATGAGGGTTATATATCCGAGCAAATAATTGAGCAGACGAACAAACTCAATAATCGTAATAATAGCAATAACGGGTATCCGGGGTATCCGCAAGCGATAGATAGAAGGGAAACTTACTAACTTCATAACTATTCATAATACAACCGCACATAATATAACATCTTACACTACCAACTAACAAGCAAACACCGATCAATGCAATCATGGTCACAAGTCTACGTGTGTGATGCCTTTATAATTATGTTGGCCACCCATAATTATAAGTGCATCCTTTCACACGTGTACTTGCTTCCAAGACTACACATCTCAATGATAACACACATATATGCACATATACCACATTGCACATCTTAAACCACTCCAATATAACACAGAAACGAGGCTACATCCAAGCAATATTTATATATATAAAGATAAAATCGAAAACGACAGAAAGAAAATAAAGGTCTCGAAGTTCCCAAAAATACTGAAATCCGAAAGAACTTTATCGATAACAGCAATACGTCAAGTAAAAGACAGAATAATCTATGAAGGGCCTCGCTTGGGTTTTGACTTTCTTACGCAAAGTCACCAGACTCCGCGAGTCTAGCCTGCTTACACATCTAACAAGAGATATGAAGTCGATCTCCTTCTCCGACTCCTTCTAACGACCCTCCTCCTTCGTTCTCGAGAGGCTTCCACCTCAATTACTCCTCCTCTAGATCTTTTGATATTGAGTAGCCCGTAGGTCAAGATAAAACTCAAAGAAAAGAAATAAAATAAAAAATATATAAACTATAGCACACGTAGATCCTGTTAGGCAACTATATGAAGGACTCCCTAGGTTCATAGTCCAGTCAAACCACAAACTCTTTATACAAAAAAAACAATGCATTATACCCATACTGTCCACAACCCCCGCCAAGGCGGAATCACAGGCCGTAACGTTATTGTATCATCCAACATAATGTGTCAACAATAGAAGAAACTACAATCAATATTCAAAGCTAAAATGGACACAAAGTGTCATGACAATACCAAACACAAGAAAAAGGAGTCTTGTATTGAGGTAAAGAGTCACTCCAATACAAAGACATAACAAAATAATCCAAAACCTAAAATAATCATAGAATCAGTTCAAAGCAAACAGGAAACAAAAACTAGGAAAACTCCGCATGTAAGCCTACAGTCTCACTAGCCAATCTTCCTAACTTCTGTTTCCTCAAGATGCTCACCTGAAAATGATGATTAAAACGTCAACAATAATGTTGGTGAGAGTCGTAGGTTTTAGACACACAATAATACTCGCTTTTACTGTGATTATCAAAAGAAAGTTGGACAATAATGAACTATCATGAACTTATGCTAGCTTGCAACCAAAATCAAATCAACATATCCACAAACATAATTTCCTATTCGGGCTTAGAATAGCTGGCACTATAAGCAACCAAGCTCACCACAAATGTATCACACATCATATCACATTGGGTAGGCGTACCCATCCGATCCCATAACCAACACAATAAGAGTAGGCGTACCCCTCTGATCCAATAATCACGAAGCACGAGGTAGACGTACCTCTTCCGATCCCAAATAACACATGTATCACATAGTCATATAATATCCAAATGAAATTTAAAACACATAATCACAGCGATAAAACATTTTAAAACATATTTTGCATCATTTCCATCCTAAGAAAAACATAAAAATGAGACTATGAAACTCACCTGATACACAGCTACTTCACAATATCCTTGAATTCAACTAAACACAAATAAAACTCATGTTACACGCGATTAGGCTAAATGCCCAAGACGATATAACAATCAATTGATGGACTACTAAATTTATATTAAGATTATAAACCCTTTACCATACTTCCCACATCTCACTTATACTTTAAATACCTTTAATCATTTACTCTTGTTTTCTAGATTTTCGGCAGAATTTTGTAGTCACTTTATGATCATAAATAATTACTAAATCATCAAATTGACATTTCCCCTTTCATTCCCTACCTTCCCAATAGGTTATGAACTACTGTGATGTTTTATAAAAAATAATATCAAGCCTAACTATTTTATAAAAATTCAACATCACATAGTACTCAAATTCGGATCTGAACGCACATTAAAAAGTTTGATTTTTTTAAAAATACTTAGATAATGAATTAGGACTTGTGTTTCGAGCTGGAGTTAATAGACACATAAAATATAATCATTGATTTTTGGCTAACCTGAATTCAACTTTTAAATAGGGGTTTTACTTTCCGAAATCAGACCCATATCTGACCCGAATTTACTGTTTTGACAACTTTTTTTACAAAAATTATTTGACTAACTTCCCTACCTCAAAACCTTTCGGGGCCAGACTTTTTGGAAACTAGACTCTTTGAACTTCAACTTAGGCATAAGACTCAACCCAAAACTCGTTTTTATAATTGAGATATCATTCAATCAACACGACCCAAAATTCTGTCAAACCCTAACTTTTAATTTAACGCGATCTAACCTAAACCGTTTACACCCACATGCTCTAAATCAAATCCCGAACACTCCCATATAGTTTTATATCATTAATTTACAGAAAATTTACAAACCCTAATTATTCCATCAATTAAAGTTACTAATTATAAAAAGATTAAATAAAAACTTAATTGAAAACAAACATAAACCTTTACTTGATTACACTTAAATCACCACCTTGGTTCTTGATAAAAAATATTTTTTTTCTTTTCTTGAGGGAATCGGCCAAAAAAAACCAAGAGGGAGAGAAAAAATGATTTAGGGATTTATTGATTTTGAATTAAAAACCAAACTTTTGATCTAAACTAACCAAGGAAACGCACACACAATCTAGCTAATCATCCCATGGGCTCTGATACCAATTGTAGTATATTGGATATCATAACACAAGCATGGATGATTGGGTTGGCTAATTATCTAGAGAGAGAAAGTGAGGTTTCTAGTGAGAGAAAATGCAATAGCATGAAATGTGATAAAAAGAACAACCAACCCCTTCCCATGGCTGGAAAAGGGTTTATATACAAGTGTTTGTGAGCTTTATGGGCTTGGGTATGGGCTTACACTTGGGTAAAAGACCCGGCCCAATACCGAAAGCCATACGCTTACTTTCTAACTACGAGCTATGCTATACTAAACGATACACGGGGGTGACCGAGTCTTTTTCATAATCCTAACAATCTCCCCCTAAGGGAGGTCACCCCATAAAATACAATTTGAATAATAGCATTCTATGAGTTGATCTTTGACTCTAGCTCGTAGACTTTGATTCTTCATTCATTGACTTCATTGTACATCTTGTAGTGATCCTTGAGCTTTGTTCCTTAGACTTGTGTGATCTTCGAGCTTTCTTTGAGATCATCAGCCACAGTAAATCTCTTAATCATCCTTGTTGTGAAGTGTTGCCTTCATGTGATGTTGTGACCTTCGGACCCGCATGCTCACACTTTTCTTGATCATGATACTACTTCTCAGAGTTGCGGAAGCTGTGTTGTAGGTCATTCAGTTGTCATGATGTCTTTACTTGGAAACATTAAGTGTGAGCATTGGGTGGTGAATTGACTCCACTGGAACGAGGTGTCTCCATCTCCATCTTTGCTTGATCCTGTAATAAAACAGTTAGCAATAAAGCTTGTGGGCGAATATGGCTTTGTCATTCGCCCGAGTCTGGTTGGATTAACCTCTGGATCCGTGAGGACCGACCTGTGATCAAGTAGATTCATCTTAAGAAGAATCTCTTTGACAGGATTTCCAGTATAAGTATTCGATCATCTGATGTGTAACCATCAAAATCTCCATACTTGCCTGTTCTCTGTATCGGAACGTCTCAAAGCAGACAGCACGATAAGAGTAAATCGGTTAGTTACTATCTTACCGATTGAAGAGAAAACTGGATTTGAAAATCAATCGACGTGTCGTTTGTGAAAGTATTTTGTGACACATCGAGAGTGTTAGATAGCATAAAATCAAATTTCATTATAAACTCATTTGTTTTGAAATAAGTTCACAATCGATGTGCTAGAAAATCAGTTGTTGAGCGCATCGAGAGGTTTTTCAAAATAGTTCATCAATTCACAACCTGGAACAAGTTTAATTC
>BQNB010084391.1:2655-28765 GCA_026074375.1 Tanacetum coccineum | reverse complement strand
TGGTTTGCCTTTGTGCCCAAGTGGTATGGTCTCAACCCTTGATCGAATTGTGGGAATTAGGATTGCCAAGCTGGATGATAGCCCATGTGGGGGTGGGGTTTGGGTTAGTGATGGTTTTTGGAGGCTTATGAACAGTAAACGAGGAGGGGGGAAATTGCCAGAGGTGGGGTTTGTGGGGCATTGAAGTTTGGCGGGAAAGAAGTTGAGAAGATATACAGTGTTTTAAATCCAGGGGTGAAGTTTGGTGATGTGTCACAACTAGTCCCTCAAGGTTATATCTCTTCTTGCAATTTTCGTCCTTGGTTAATGAATGTTTGGGGACTTTGACAGAAATAGTCCCCCAACGTTATATTTGAATTGCACCCAAGGTCCTTATGAGTTATAACTTTGGCTAGTTGGCAGACTTGGCCCTTGTGGTTAATACTTTGGGCAATTGGCAGTTTTGGCCCTTGTGAGTATTTTCTTCTTTTTCTTCTTTAAATAAGTTTAGGGATTTGGCAATTTGGGCCCCTAAACTTATTTTTCTTCACTTGTGGCTTCGGGTTTGACTTTGGATTTGTCGGGGTTGACTTTGGTTGACTTTTTCACACTTGGGCTTTGTCTTGACTTTGTCTTTTCCACGCTTTTCCATTCCGTGTCCGGTTTTGTCGTTTTGGCTTCGTTTTTCGTCCTTTTCTTAGATATCCGTTCCTGCACAACACAATTAGCAAAACAAGCATATTTTTGGCATTTTAAGTCCGTTTTTGGTTATTTTAACTTGTTTTTAAAGGTAAAAGGTGTGTGTAATTAAACACATACCAAAATCCCCCATACTAAGGTATTGCCGTGTCCTCACGCAATGCTATGAAGTAAGCATTTAGAAAACTAAGAATCTCAATCACCCTCGACTAATAACCTCGAAAAGTAGCTAAGTGTTCATCGAGGAAGTTAAAGACTCATAAGTTTTGAAAATCCCCGTCTTTACCATTTTTTATATATACACCTATTCCTACACATCTTTTTGTATTTTTCATTTTTCATTAATCAACTAACTAGAACGTTTTGACTTTCGTTATTTAATAACTTTAAGGGATCATAGAACAAGATGCATTTCGATCCGAGAATGCCCCAAAAAGGATAAATTCATCGTTCCCGACTTTTCACTTATTCCAAACCAAGCTTAAAACGAAATCACCGTTAATTATGAGTTAAGATGCTAACACTACTCATATTTGCAAATATTGAAATTATGCCAATGAAGCATACATTTGATTATATGGAGCAAGTAAAAGATGTGTCGTGATATCCTACTCCGCTAACAGCGAGGTGGGGGTTCAAACTAAGACATCTTTACTTCTAGGGATTTGGTGTGTTGTGATATCTCACTAGGAAGCGAGGTCTAGGTGAGGGTTCAAACTAAGACACATATCCTTAGCCATATTAGGAAGAAGGTGTTGATGTGATTTCCCACTACGCTAGCAACGGGGTGGGTTTTCAAACTAAGAACACCAGTCGTTGGTTGTGATATCCTACTAGGGAGCGAGGCCTAGGTAGGTGTTCAAACTAAGCAACGCATTCCTAGCTTTAAGAACTTATGATTATGATGATAAAGATGTTGCAAAAAGTTCTACAGTTAAAATTTCGTTCTTTAAAATCAAGTTACAAGGGCCTAATAAGTTGTTGCTTTGAGTCATGATTCATCTTGAATTACGACTATGGAAATAAGTTGATCTATGGTTGAGTTGAATTGAGTACACACATTTAAATCATATATCCATGTTGGGAGTTAAAAGTTCACAAGTCATAAGTATGAGTGCTTAACATTTAGACTTATATTGACAAATGATCTTGTTTAATTGCTTGGTTTGGATCTAGTGAAAAATCGGGGACGATGAATTTATCCGTCAGGACATCCGTAGATTATTCTATGGGCGCTTCTCATTCTATGATCCCAATGTTGATAAAATAAAGGAAGTCAAACAGGTAGTTAAGAAAAGAAAAAGAAAGGAAAATCCAAAAATATTAGGGATAGTTAGTGTACATATATTGTTGACCGATTGACTAAATCTGCTCACTTTATTCTGATGAATGAGAAGTTAATAATGGAGGAAAGCTTATGTTCTGTATTTGAAGAAGATTGTTTGTAGGCACGGGGTGCCTGTGTCGATTATTTCGGACTGAGACCCTCGTTTCGCATCAAGGTTTTGGAGATCTCTTCAAAAGTCATTCGGGACAAATTTAGATATGAGCACTGCTTACCATCCTGAAACTAATGGTCAGAGTGAAAGAACGATACAGACATTAGAAGACATGTTGCGTGCTTGCGTGATTGACTTTGGTAGTGGCTGGGATAAGCACTTACCTTTGGCTGAATTCTCATACAATAATAGTTATCACGCTAGTATTAAAGCCGCACCTTTTGAAGCTCTATACGGAAGGAAATGTAGATCGCATGTATGTTGGAGTGAGGTTGGAGATGCCCAACTCACGGGACCAGAAATGATTCGCGAAACGACAAAGATGATTGTGCAAATCAAGAACCGATTATTGGCTGCTCGTAGTAGACAGAAAAGTTATGCGGATGTGAGACGTAAACCTTTAGAGTTCAAAGTGGGTGACAAAGTTATGCTGAAAGTATCACCGTGGAAAGGTGTTGTTCGATTTGGGAAATGTGGGAAATTAAGTCCCTGTTATATTAGACCATTCAAGATTTTATCAAGAGTACGCCCGGTGGCATATAAACTGGAATTACCCCGAGAGCTTCAAGGAATACACAATACATTCCATGTGTCGAATTTAAAGAAATGTTTATCAGATGAAGATCTTATCATTCCACTCGATGATGTAGATCGACGAGAAGTTGCATTTCATCGAAGAACCCATTGAAATCATGGATAGAGAAGTGAAACAAAACACAAAAAAAAACTAAAAAAAATATAATAAAAAAAAACTTTAAGCAAAGTCGGATTCCTATAGTTAAAGTTCGATGGAACTCGAGTCGTGGACCGGAATATACTTGGGAATGGGAGGATCAGATATGGAAGAAATATCCTCATCTCTTTGACTTTAATAAGAAGCGAGCAACAAGATGAAATGATCTTCAGGGACGAAGATACTTTTTAGGGGGGAATGCTATGACAATCCGTCAATTTCAGGCCGTTATTTTATTCTCGAGTATTAAAGATATTTTTCAATTTTATGTTGAGATATGAACTCACGACTAACCGAGAAAATCAGGGCTTGCATTTGTAATTTACATAACGTTTATGAAGAACCGGCAAATGCTACATTAAGCATTGACGTTTAAATTTTCAAATTGCCATAAAAACAATTTTATTACATTCGTTTTTATTTTTCGTGTTACGTGCATTTTTCTTATTTTATGTAAAACCTTTACGTAGCGTACCTTTTTAAATATCGGACTTTGATAATACCCGTATTTACAAATTATGGGGCAAGTCTAAACAACTCACCCCACTAAAAACCCCTCCCATTGGGGCGGATTTCACAAAGTGGGAGGTGTCCACTTTGTGTTTAGTCTTGCACCACATGTACACACTTGGCAAATTGGTCAAATAGCTTATATAATTTAATTTTTGACTATAAACTCATAGTTCAACCTCAAAATATGAAAATTTTCTCCCTTGTACTCCTTTGGGATGCCACATATCTCACACAAACACTCATTTAATAATTTTTTGAAGATCAAGTAAAGAAGAACACTAGTGAATATGACTACCTAATGTAATCCTTATACTTTGGAAGTGATTAAGAAGGGTTTTCAAGGAAGGTTTTGTACACTTTGGGGCTGAAGTTATAAGGGTTTTTATAAAGTCATTTGGGTAAAGAAAATGGTGGTCAAGAGTATTTTTAGGTGAAGATTAAGCCTAGAGTTGAAGCTTCCATCAATCCTTGTTCTTATTTTGATCATTGTGATCTTTCTACACTTCTTGTGGTAAAAGTTTAATGAGTTCTTGTTTATGTTTTCTTTTGATTTTCAATTGTATATGTACATGTATGATATTTGATGATCAAGTAATAAAAATGGCCATGCATGTATAGATCTAGGTTAATTATAGCTAAAATAGTCATCTAAAACAAGTGAAAAGATCATCAAAATTATAAGCTGTAATGAACAGTAGATTCTATAAAACTCAGTAGGTTTGAGGTTGGATTTGATTATATTAGGTTGTAGAAAATTCTCTTATGTACATTGGGCAAATTGGATGATTCCAAGAAAGTAAATATTGAGTGAGATATGGTCAAAACACTAAAACTAGTCAAATTCTGACCTTGTTGTACAGATGGTATAAAAAGTCACATTTACGGACTGAGTTGGTTAAAAAGTTAAAACTATGAGACCTAGATAAAATCATGTAGATTCTGAATCAATTGGATAGTCAACCAACTCTTTATGGTTTGTAAATGACATCAAAAATGGTGAAAGTGAGATTTCAGTCCGAATTTGTAACTTGACCTTTATGTAGTAAATTGTTCATATATTGTAACGTAAATACTTAAAATAAGGTACAAAATGGTTGTGGAATCTGTAAAGACACTTAAATATGAGCTAATGATATAAATATATCTATTATACCATTTTACGGTTTATAATATTATGACTATTTTCTTAAACATAGAAGTATATAAAATTTACTACTACCCGAACACTATACTATGTAAAGCTATTTTTTTAACTAAAACCCGAGGTGGTAGGACCCACTTCTTGGGAGTTTTAAAATACTAACATACTGATAATAAAAGTATCCCGACCTCGAGAACCCGAAATTTTATAACAAGGAGTCATTTCAGAAGCTTAATGGGCCATAAGGCCTTATTGGACCACTAGGCCCAATGAAACAAAATAGACTTATTGGACTTAGCTTTAGGCCCAATTCACTTGGACCTAACTAATGGGCTAGAACCTGGTCTTTTGAGTGATAATATCAACCTAATAAAATTTATGGGCTTAGCCTTAATGGGCCTATTGAGCTTTTTGGACTAATTTGGACAATACTAGTAAAAATGGCAAATAAAAACAAGTTAAAAACCTAGAAAACTTTAAGTGTGTTTAAAATGGTGTTGCAAAAGAGCTGATCATCATTTGATTTTTACATTGTTTACATATACTTAATTTATGATGAGTATTCGTTTAATTTTTATCCGACTAGAACCTAAGGACCGTTACCAATTGGTATTAGGTCTTGGTTGATTGACCGCGGCCTACTTTCGAAGTTTTTAATCATGATATTCTCGTCCGACATCAATAAGTGAGTTCATAGGCCTCGCATTTTTTACACTTTAAATGATTTATAAAACCCGCGAGGGAGGGGAGAAACAGGTTGTTTTTAAAATAGAACACAGGGAGATTGTATGACTATTTGCCTCGATTATGTATATTAAGTGAGTGGGGCTCGCTAGATAAAAGACCTGTGGAAATCATGAATTGTTAACTACCGGGAAATGGTAGACGCTTATACATGAAATAGTACTATTTGGAGGCTGCCACCTCCAATCCGTGACGACTGGCTATCGTCAAGTGTCGGGAATATGACACAACGGATGCGTTGTATAGAGAATAATATGCACTCATAGCGAGGGTGTATAGTAGGCATACCTTGTTGGGAACCCCAACATAATTAGATGGTAACGTCATTGTCAATGTGACTATAATTAATCCCCCGATATACTTTGTTTGGACACACGTATATCCTGATGAATATTGGAAATTGTTCACTTGTGGTTCGGGAAATTTTATTGTTTATATTTATATATTTTTATATATTATATATTTTATTATATATATAAATTTTTTTTAAAATATTTATATATATATCTTAAAGACTTTGTGGATTCACTAACTATTATGTGCGACGTTTTAGCATGTTTTATCTCAGGTCCTTGAAGGTAATTCGTGAGATGGAGAATTTGGTTGTCGCTTATGAAAACTAATGTTTTGCAGGCCCATTAATATAAGTCATTCGACAGATGATTTATCCAAAAATGTTGTATGATTATGAAACTTTTGGGTCCTATGTGTAAACTTGTATTTGAATGAATGTATTTAAAAAAGTCTCTATTCGGAGTCGTTTTCTATGCTTAAGTTGTTATATTATGACGTAGCACCGTAAATGACCCTTCCGTTGATATCCATTTTTAGATTTAATAATGGGGGTGTTATTGTGGGATAAACTTGCTCCAATGCCTCGAATTATCGACGTTTGTTTCTATATTTTTCGTATAGTTTTTATTCTAATTCGTGTATATGGGTTTTTGGTTCTCGTTGTGTTCCAAGTTGTTCTTATAACTTGACGCCTTTTAGGTGTTAACTTGTTTTTAAGTCATGTCTTCGTACTTGTGTGGTATACCCTCGCAACAAACAAGGTCCTACTTATCCATATACACGTCACGTGTGCCTCATGCATGAGACTGAACCATGCGCTGTTTACGTTCTTGAACAAAAATTGCTATTCTCTTACTAAATTGGCACTGAAGCGAACTATATATCAAATTGAAACATTTAAAATATGAAGTGTACAAGTTCGACGCGACTTACAAAAGGTCCTAGGGCTTGTTTTGATTGTACGCGAGCAATGTGACAACCCCCACGTTGTATTACACGACCAACAATAAACAATAAGCTACAAAGCTTTGTGTCTCACCAAAAATCTTGGCTCGTAAACCTTCTTGTGACCTCGTGTGAATATCCTAGGAGTTATTTTGGGTGCGAATGGAAAGTGTAAAGGCGTTTGTTTGCGATTTGTGATCCGACGCAAGAAGAGAGGATATGTTTGAGTTGTTTGGGTGTTTTACGATTTGTAAGAGTGTAAAAGGGTAAGAGTAAGTGAGTATTTATAGGCAAGGTTCCTAGTTACATAACCCTAGTCCTAAACAAACCAAAACCGGCTCTAATCCTAGTGGTTTTGCAATTTCTAGTTAACCACACCTTGTTTTGTTAAAACAACCTAATTTACATTCTTTTAATCTGCATAATTAAGTACAAGAATTACCCTGAAATATATGAAATCTTAAGGTTTTGTGTAAATATATGCATGTAGCCGTAGTTATAAGGGCAAAAGGAGTCAAATGAGTCTTTATCCATTGTGTATTAGTTATCTAGGGAACATTAAGGACTAACATTAATTAAAGAGGGTTTGTACAAGTACTTAGGGAATCATTAGGAGATTTTCTAGTTGTTTTGATTTCATAATTCGGCCCTAGTGGGTATTAACACAAGAATTGATTTAATTTTGTGTTTAAGGTTTATAAATGGGTATTGGTTTGAGAATAGGTAAGTCTAGGTATTTTCAGGGTGTGTCCAAATGTATTTTATTGCGAAACGTAAGCCTTTTATGTGACCAAATAAAAATAAAATACGCAAAGTTAATAATTATCTTCTTAATAATTATATAACACTTGTTTGATGCAGACCTTAATTTATTTAATGACCGTTTACATTAATTGATTATTTCTAGTCTACGCGATTTAGCTTAAAAGTTACATTAAAAGTAAACGCGTATCGGACCAAAATAAATAATGACGAATAATAGGAGTCGTAAAATGACCTGAAATTGAGAAATGTTACAGTCTCCACCCGTTAAAAGATCTTTGTCCTCAAAGCTTAAGACCTTGTAGTGGATGACGAAGCCTAGTTTGTGAAAAGCTATGGGTATTTCTGTTTGAACGAATATTCACGTTCCTAGGTAAACTCAGGACCTCTCCTAGAGTTCCAGCGAACCTTAACCAATGGTATCCGGCTTTGCTTCAATCGTTTGATCTCCCGTTCCATGATTTCAATGGGATCTTCCACAAACTGGAGATTATCATCCACATGAATTCCTTCTAACGGTATGACTAATGGTTTGTCAGCGTAACATTTCTTCAGATTAGACACATGGAAAGTATGGTGAACTCTGCTCAATTCTTGAGGAAGTTCCAGTCTGTAGGCCACTTTCCCACCTTTAGCTAACACCTTGAAAGGTCCGACATAACTCGGGTTCAACTTACCTCGCTTATCGAATCGTACAACTCCTTTCCAAGGTAAGACCTTGAGCATAACCCTATCCCCAACTTTGAACTCCATCGGCTTCCGCTTTCGATCAGCGTAGCTATTTTGTCAATCCTGAGCAGCTTGCATCCTCTGTTTTTTTAGGATGATCTTTTCTGTTGTTTCTTGGATCAATTCCGGACTAGTCAGTTGGGCTTCTCCAACCTCGACCCAGCACACATGTGAATGACATTTTCGACCATAAAGTGCCACATACGGTGCGGCCTTTATGCTAGCGTGATAACTATTGTTATATGAAAACTCGGCTAGTGGCAGATGCTTAACCCATCCTTTGCCAAAATCAATCATGTAAGCACGTAGCATGTCCTCGAGAGTTTGGATAGTTCTCTCGCTCTGGCCGTCGGTTTCTGGATGATAATCAGTGCTCATACTTACATCTGTACCCATAGCTTTCTGAAATGATTTCCAGAAATTAGATGTGAATCTCCCATCACGATCACAAATAATCGAAGCAAGTATCTCGTGTCTTGCTACTATCCTGTTCAGGTACAACCTTGCCAACTTGTCCGATGGATCATTCTCCCTTATTGGCAAGAAGTGAGCAGATTTTGTAAGTCGATCCACAATCACCCAGATGGTGTCAAAACCTTGTGACGACTTAAGAAGCTTGGTGATAAAATCCATCGTGATATTATCCCACTTCCACTCAGGTATTGCTGGTTGTACTAATAGTCCTGATGGCCTTTGGTGTTCGGCCTTGACCCTTGCACATGTCAAGCATTTGCTAACATATGTGGCGATGTCAGCTTTCATATTGGGTCACCA
Organism: Tanacetum coccineum; assembly: GCA_026074375.1. NCBI lineage: Eukaryota > Viridiplantae > Streptophyta > Magnoliopsida > Asterales > Asteraceae > Tanacetum > Tanacetum coccineum. Next base: position 19,953 of record BQNB010084391.1, on the reverse strand, counting down.
ATATAGCTTTTTCATGTCTTGGTACATCTTTTCAGAACCAGGATGGATAGAGTATTTCGACTTGTAGGATTCGTGCATAATCACGGATCTTAAGTCTCCATAGCAAGGTAACCAACTCCTGCCGTGTAAACATAGGGTTCCATCGGCGCGTGGTTCTAACTTTTCCCTGGGTATATCCTTTAATGATTCATACCGCACACTTCATTCACAAGATTTTCTAGTTTCTGGGCTTCGATCTGAGCTTATAGAATTCGTTTGGGAAGATCCAAGCTAATAGTCATAACTAAAGCTCGAATCCGCAGTGGCTCAATCCGTTCCTTACTGCTTAATGCATCAGCCACTATGTTTGCCTTCCCTGGATGATAACGAATGTCACAATCATAGTCACTTAGCAATTCAAGCCAACGGCGTTGCCTCATGTTAAGCTCCTTTTGATCGAGAATGTGTTGTAAAATTTTATGGGTAGTGAACACGGTGCATCTGGTTCCATATAGATAGTGTCTCCATATCTTTAGAGCAAATACCACCGATCCAAGTTCTAAATCATGAGTGATGTAGTTCTTCTCGTGAACATTTAGTTGTCGAGAAGCTTAGAGCAAAATCACTTCTCTCATATGCTTCAATACAGCTCCTTAACCTTGTGTGGAAGCATCACTTATGCCTACAAAGTCTTCGCTCCCTTCAGGTAAAGCCAGAATTGGCGCATTGCACAACTTCTGCTTTATTAAATGAAAGGCGTTTTGTTCCTTTTCACCCCAGTCAACCTTGAATCCTTTCTGAGTGAGCTTTGTCATTGATTTAGCAATCTTCGAGAATCCCTCGATGAATCTTCGGTAGTACCCAGCAAGACCTAAAAATTGGCGGATCTCCATCGGTGTCTTAGGAGACGCCCAATCTTTGATAGATTCTATCTTGGCTGGATCTATGTGTATGCCTCTGCTATCAATGACATGACCGAGAAATTGTACCTTCGGAATACAAAATTCACACTTGGAAAACTTGGCATACAACTTCTCTTCCTTAAGCAATTCCAAAATTGCCTTAGGGTGTTCTTCGTACTCCTTCTCGTCCCTTGAATAAATAAGTATGTCATCAATGAAGACAATTACAAACTTATCCAAGTAAGGCTTGCACACTCGGTTCATGAGGTCCATGAATACTGCAGGTGCGTTTGTCAGTCCGAATGGGCTATGACTGAAATTAATTATGGTCACTACGAGTTCGAATCTGCCGTCTTTGGAATGGTCTTGCTCTCGTACTCTAAGTGGTGATAAACACGATCCTCCTGGTCTATCTTCGAATAAATATTGGATCCTTGGAGTTGATCAAATAAATCATCGATCCTCGGGAGTGGATAACGATTCTTCACTGTTAGCTTATTTAACTCACGATAGTCAATGCACATCCTAAATGACCCGTCCTTCTTTTTAATGAACAAGACCGGGGCTCCCCAAGGTGAGGAACTAGGTCTTATGAAGCCCTTGTCGGAAAGTTCTTGCAGTTGTTCTGACAAATCCTTCATTTCGGATGGAGCCAATCGATATGGTGCTCGAGCTACGAATGCGGCTCCTGGAATTAAGTCGATCTGGAATTCCACTGGTTGAACCGGAGGAAGACCCGGCAAGTCCTTGGGAAACACGTCAGGAAAATCTCGGACGATTGGTACGTTCTTAAGTTTCTTTCCTTCTGACTTGTCCTCCTCTTTCTTGGCGGATATATGTGCCAAAAAGATCTGGCATCCTTTCGCCATGTACTCTTGAGCTTTTAAACATGAGATAATGGTCAACCGAGATTCTCTCCCGTAGTTACTTTTGTCACCATGAAAAATCAAAGTTTCATTTCCATAGGGAATTTGAAACAAGCTATCATTGTCCACCCCCCCTTTTTCCTACCCCCCCTTTCCCCTGTAACATACGATCACGCCTGATACTTTCTTAACCAGTCCATGCCGATAATAACGTTGAAACTACCCAGTTCTACATGCATTAGATCTATGTTGAATGGATGGTCTAAGAAATTTAAAGTACAACCTCGTATAATGGTGTCTATCCCGACTATTTTCCCATCAGCTAATTCGACATCATAATTATTTTCTAATGGAGTTGAGGCGATGTTAATCAGGAAACTAAATGCAGTGGATATAAAACTCCTATCGGCACCAGTGTCAAATAAGATAGATGCATAGTGGTTGTTTAAGGGGAACGTTACGTGACGGACATTGGACGTAAGGATTTCCCGATGCATTCCCTCTCTTCTCTGCATTCCCAACTGCATACACCCAGCCTTATGCATTCCTATTTCCTCCATCCTTATTCTTCAACTTTGGACAATCTCTCTTGAAATGTCTTGGAGCTCCACATTCAAAACAACCATTCCCCTTGGGATTTTCCCCATTGCCCTTCTGAGTATTTACAACATTTGTGTTGCCAGAACTCCTGCAGTCTCGGGCAAGGTGCCCTACCTTGTTACACTTGTAGCACTTTTGCGTACACGGGCCATTATGGTGGAAGTGGCACTTGGTGCACTTGGGAAAATTTTCCCCCATAGGGTTTCTTCTCACCAGTTCCCATGTTGTAGACCTTGGCGACATTCTGCTTTTTGAAGGGTTGTTGTTGATGACCATGGTTGTTTCTGGATGAATCTTCCACCTTCCTTTTGTTATCAGACTTTTCCGCATAGGTACAGAGTTTCTGATCCATCAAATCGTTGGCCAACTCAATCGTCTCATCCAACGTCTTGGGCTTAGAAGCTTCCACATTTCCCATAATTGGTATCAGGAAGTCCACGGTTGCATTGTTGTTTTCTCTGTTTCATTAGCACAAACAACGTGGTACATATAAGGGTAGCTTTGGAATCGTTCAGTGTATGCTGGAACATCGTTCCCTTTGACCTTTAGGTTCTACAACTCAATTTCTAGTTTATGGATCTCACCCATTGGACAATACTTGTCCGTCATTTTCTTTTTGAGTCCTTCCCAAGTCATTGCATATGCCTCGGGACCTAAGGTTCTTATCTGACCGTTCCACCAAGTCAACACAGCACCTAACAGTGCAGGTGGCAAACTTTACCTGATTCTCAATCGCACAACCACTGATATTGAAAACTGACTCCATCTTTTCAATCCACCGAGTTAAACCGACCACGCCTTCAGTTCCTTTGAAGTTCAAAGGTTGACATTTCATGAAATCTGCGTAGTAACAAGGGCGTGCAGTTTGCACATTCCTTCGGTCATCCCCGTGTGAACTATGGCTTGCGTCTCCATTGGTGGAGTTTTGCTGAAGAGCTTGATCAATCATAGCTTAGACGGATTCTGGAGTCATGTTGTTTGGGTTGGTGTTGCTAGTAGGGGTGTTCTATCCTCGTCTAGTCATAGGTGCCATGATTTGTCTAGATACCTACAAAAGATAAAAACGTGGAGGTTTATAATCTTGCACAAAAGAATTAATAATGTATAGGTGAAACATCAACAGAAGAGAGATATATAACATAAACAAAATCTATTACATTTATAACTTGGAAAATTTTACATGAAATAGTTGTTTGTACACAAAATACAATACAAAAGATCTAAGGCTATGCTAGCGAGGAAAACCCCTAATACTTAACGTGCATGTACAATGGCCTAGCAAGATAAAATAACATGAACCGCTAGATGTGACTGTCAGCCTCCCCAGAAGCATCCTGGTGATCTGGAATCCTAGCATCTGGTCCTGGCTGTCTAGTTCTCCTCTGCTGCTCTCGATGTGCTAGCAACTCGGCCTGCATGTCACCCATCTCTCATCTCATGTCTCTCATTACTCGGAGAGTCTCTGCCATCGATGCCTGGCGCCTACGGTCAGACTCTCGTAGCTCTTCCATCTCAGCCTGCTGCATCTGAAAACGAGTCTCATATACCTGGTGCTATGTCTGAATGAGAGTACCCTGCAACTGTAGTTATGCCTGATGTGCCTGGATATGGGTGTCGTGTGCATACACATGATCAAGATGGGTCTGAAGCTCCTGTGGGTCGCCTGACTCAATCCTATCAAGTGAGCCCAAGCCTCTCGGGAAGCATAGACCTCCTCCTCTACCATCCATACTGTCTCCTAGAGAGTCATCCTATCCACCATATGTAAGTCGACCCGCTGCGAGTCCATATCGACTCGTTGTGATATACGAGACCTACTATCCTGAACATCCTCTAGTAAAGCATACAAGTCCTGTATATCATGCTCATGGAGCTCAGCAAGCTCTGTAGAACTTGTAATTGGACCTCTCCCCACGGTCTTAGGTGCTTCCTCAGGTATGCCTTGACGGATCTACCCAAGTATTCCTAATACCATACCCAACCTCACTAATCCCCTGCCGTCTCGCTTCAGCATCTACAGTGCTGACAAACCCATAATCTACTCCTCGACCTCTGGTAGGTCCGGCAGTAGAACTCTCCTCGATCTCATATCTAGATCCTAGAGTGGACAAACACAACCTCTTGTGTTTTTAGGTGGCAGCTCTGACTCGGGAAGATCATCCCTACGGTAATCAGGTTGTGGTATATATAGTAGGATGGTGTAGGTGGTGGTAGTAGAGGTGATGGTAATGCGGCAGTAACTGCATCAATAAAGGCCTGAGTGGATGCTATCCTGAGTGTCTGGATTTGGGTTGGACACCCAGGTGATGGTAGTAATGGTGATGGCACAGGTGGTTGTGATGAATATGCAGGTGGGGACGTGCACCTAGCAAGGCGCTCTCCTGCAGAGGGTGGTGATAGTGAGATAGGTGGTGATGGTGATGGAGTAGTCATGGTCAGAAGTCTCTCAACCTCTGCCTCTGGTGGAAGGGATATGGAAGTCTGAGGCCGGACGGTAATCCTAGCCCCAATAGTAATGTTAGTGGAGGGTGGTGGTATAACAGGCTTTGTTCCCTCAGGTGGGAAAACAGGCTCATCAACAGGTACAACAATAGCAGAGTCGGCCGGAGCTAAGTGCTCCTCCTCGTCCTCATCATCCTCATCCTCATCATTGGCGTCATCCCTAGATGAATCGTCGTCATCATCATCTCCATCATCTCCCCCGTCCATAGGATAGTCAACCGGACCATCCTCTGTCTCATCATCCTCGTACTCCTCTAGATCCTCCTCGGGATCCGACTTAGTAACATATCTGGGTGACTCAGCAGTAGGTGAATCAACAGGAGGTAATGGCTGCTCCTTAGCTGGAAACTCATGCTCATCCTCAAATGGTATATACTCAGGGTATATAGGCTCTGGCATGTAGTCAGGATCATGTGCCTGTACGAACATAGGCTCACGCTCATCCTCGTCTTGAGGAACTGGCGGTGTCTGTGGATCCTCTGGGCCTGGTATGTAATCCGGTGATGGTGGGGCTACTGGCTGTATCGGGAGTCCGTCGTATCCTAATACGATGACCCGTGGAATACCTCCCTCAGATATCTCCTCATCATCGGCTCCCCAGAAGGCTCTGCCAGGCTCAGAGTCGGTGTAAACGGAAGTGTAGGTAACTGCAGATGTCGCAGAAGACATGACTACTGCAAAAAGCAAAAATAACTTATATAAGTATTATGTATAACAAGAATATCTGTATGATATGTCTATGAGGTTAATTAATAAGGGACTTATAGTAATATACGTAATATAGTTTATATACTCGTATATCAATCATGTAAGCACTTAGAAATCAACTAATACTAAAAACCACTATATGCTAATAATGTGCATTATGTAAGCATATATGTGCTAGATGTAAACAAGTAATGTATGTATGTCCCGTACAAATCCCATTTGGGAAAATAGTGTTTGAAAATGGTTATAGTCCAGACAAAAACTTTTGACCTGGTTCTCTATAACCTTGGCTCTGATACCAATCTGTAACACCCCCAAATCTGGGTGGCAGCGGGAAATGTTAAATATCGAGGGGCGTTTATTCATAGATCAATAGTATAAGATATAGAGAGAACGACCACTAAACGTGTCGTTTAAAAAGATACATTGGATTTAGCAAAATACTTGTTCATTACATAAGCCTATGGCTTCAAATTGTTTGACAATATAAGTAAAGATTTCGATTTATAACAAATATCTCAAAATATAATACACCCCAAATCTTTAGTATTGACTCTCTCCAAAGAGTGACCCCCAATGTATCTTGGCACCTCGTGCCTTGTTGACATGAGAAAACATGCTTAAAAACGTCAACATAAAGTTGGTAAATTCATAGGTTTATGTAAATCAATTGTAGGACCGCAAGATTTCCAAGTGTATGATTAAGCAATAGATGCAAACATTATAAAAAAGTATTACCGTTTCCTAAGCTATGAAACCGAAGGCTCGACGTATATGATGCAATAAAAAAAACATGATTAAAACGTCAACATAAAGTTGGTGAATTCATAGGTTTGTGTAAATCAATAGTAAGACCGCAAGAATTCCAAGTGTATGATTAAGCAACAGATGCAAACATTATAAAAAGTAATTACGTTTTCCTAAGCTCATGACACTGAAGCTCGACATGTATGAATGCAATAAATTGCCAATAAATGCCCGTGAATGATGTTCTAACCCGCAACATCCCAAATCCGACATGGTATACGTTTGTTGTCCGACAACCCGGCACAGTGAGCGCTACTCACCCAAACGGGGATGTCAATCCCAAATAGATCTATTTATAACATTCGCGCTCGCAATCTAGCAATTGACAGTTCATGATAAAAGGGCTCAGTGGGTTATCGCTACTTAGGCAAACACGTAATCATAGTATAAAATGTACACTTGCGTCCAATTTGTAAAACCAAACATATTCTCACACTACAATAAATTGCTAGTTTATATATACTGTTATCACTTGTGTGATGGTGCACATGTTTATTGTATTTGTATTCATATGTTGGTTCTTGGGAAGGTATACGATTTCACACGTTTTAGTTTAATAAATATTCCTATTTATTAAGTCGTCGGTTAACTTGTATAATATCCGAATGTAATTCGTCCGGTACGCTAAGTGTTTATAAAATCACTTTGTTTATAAATAACCTTAGGTTTTCTATAATTACAATCACAGTCTTTATGTTTATGAAATATAGTATTTACACTTTAAACCCTTAGGTTTCTAAAGTTACACTTTTAGTCCTTCAACTTTTCAATAATTACACTTTAAGTCCTTATATATTTCAAACAGTCCCTTAAGTTTCTGGAATATCAAAACAACCCCTAAAGTTTATAGAAAACAGTTTTGACGGTTTTAGTCCCCCAAGTTTACAAGTTTATACTTTTAATTCCTTAATCTTGAAAAAATCACATTTTAAGTCCAATTAAGTTTTCAAAAGTGGCAATAGGTTTTATTAGGTTTAAATAAGCAATTTAAGACGTCTCAACTTGTAAATAAGCTTGGTGAGCTTATTTCGACCTTATTGGGCTTATTGGACCCAATATGGTCCATTAAGCATTCCAAGGGTCCATTTAGGATTTAAAAAGTACACGGGCTCTCAATAAGCTCATTCAAACTTATTGAAACTTTTAAGGTTGAAAAATAAGCTCGAATGAGCTTATTTGAGCTTTTTCGAGCTCATTGGGCTTGTTAGCCCAACAACCTTAACCTGTATGTTTTCAAAAGTCCATTAAGCATTTCCTAAATTGGCCCAACTCATTTTCTTATCTTATTAAGCTTATTTGGGTCTATTTTAAGTTGTTTCACCTCGTGGCTTATTCAATAAGCCATTAAGCTTTGGTAATGGGCTTGTGGGCCCATTACGAGTCCGATAAGGGTTGTTCACGTTTGGGCTCAACCTCTTTGGGTCCATTAACTTGTCTAAGGTTGTAACAAGCCTCATAAGTTGTTTAAGCTCACAAATATGCTGCCGAAGCTTATTCGTGGCTTATGGGCATTTGGTGGTTTACGATAATAGGCTAATAAGCCCATTATGGGTTTGGTTTGGTTTTTAATGGTACTAAGGGTCTATATTAGTTTCAATAAGCACATAGGTTTCTTAATAAGCCTGAGGGCTCTTATTAATAAGCTATGGGCCCACCAAACTGGCTTATTTGGCCTGTTTAGGTTGAATGGGTCATGCATGGCCCGTTATGCTTTTCCTTAGCACTTCATTACCCCAAACGAGTTTAAGATCCTTTTAAGCCCTCGATAAGCTCTTGTGAGCTTATCTATGGGTCGTAGGTCTTTGTTAATGGGTTGTTAGGCTGGTTAGGCCCATACATGGTTCGGACGTGGGCTATTGGGCCTGATAGGGTCCATTTGGTTTATCAAGGCTCGTGTAGGGTTTCGTTGAGCTACTAGTAGTCATTTGAAGCTCATTTAGCAACCGAAATGGTTGTGTTCGTCACATGTAAAAGTCTAATGAGGTCGTATACACTTTCCCAAGCCACGATATCGTGTTTGTTTCAAAAGTTTACGTATAGTTTTTATTCAAATTCATGTATATGGGTTTTTGGTTCGCGTTGTGTCCAAGTTGTTCATATAACTAGACGCCTTAAGGTTTCACTTGTTATTAAGTCATGTTACGTACTTTTCTTGTATTCCTCGCACCACACAAGGTCCAACATATGCATATACACGTACGTGTGCCACACATGAGATGAACCATGTGTGTTCACGTTCATGAACAACTTGCTAATCACATAAAACTTGGCCTACGCAATTAAATATCAAAGAAACATTTAAAATATGAAGTGTACAAGTTTGAAGCGACTTACAAAAGGTCATAGGGCTTGTTTCGAGTGTATGCGAGCAATTTGACAACCCCACGTATGAAATACACGACCAACCAATAAACCAAAGCTCCAAAGCTTAGTATACCCCAAATCTTGGCTCGTAGACCTTCTTGTGACCTCGTGTGAATATCCTAGGAGTTATTTTGGGTGCGAATGGAAAGTGTAAAGGCATTTGTTTGCGGTTTGTGATCTGACATAAGAAGAGAGGATATGTTTGAGTTGTTTGGGTGTTTTGCGATTTGTAAGAGTGTAAAAGGGTAAGAGAGAGTGAGTATTTATAGGCTAGGTTCCTAGTTACATAACCCTAGTGCTAAACAAACCAAAACCGGCTCTAATCCTAGTGGTTTTGCAATTTCTTGTTAACCACACCTTGTTTTGTTAAAACAACCTAAGTACATTCTTTAATTGCATAATCTAAGTACAAGAATACCTAAGATATGGAAATCTTAATGTTTTGTGTAAATACATGCATGTAGCCGCGGTTTTAAGGGCAAAGGGAGTCAAATGAGTCTTTATCCATTGTGTATTAGTTATCTAGGGAATATTAAGGACTAACATTAATTAAAGAGGGTTTGTGATTGCAAGTTTTTATACACTTGTAAAATATACTATAATATAATAATAATTCAAAGATCAATTAAGAAAATTCCCTAAGGAAAATTCACTCTCAAAAATATATATAATATAATATATAATACGTATATTTAACCGGGAAGAATGATCACCCGGGTCGTTTCCCCAACGACTTGTGCAATTGAAACCTCGTTTAAGCTCGGATTATGATTTGAATGAAAGCAAAGATATTTTTATGATCTTTAACTACCAAATAAAAGCAACAAGTAAAATTGAACAATTAAAAGCAATTAAACATTTAAAATGATTAACGGGAAACAAATAAAACGCGACAAATAAGCAAGTAAATCAAAATTAAGTCCTAGAAATGCAAACTAAATTCCTAAACCTAAATTAAGATAAAAGAAATTTTTAAGAAAAAGAAAAATATTTTTTTGATTATTTTTGAATTTTTTTTATTAATTAAAAACTATTTAAATCTAATTAAATCCTAAAAAATAAAAATAGAAAATAATTGAAATTATATTTTTTTCTAGATAAAACAAAGTAAAAGAAAATTTTAGAAAAAGGAATCACTATTTTTGACTTTTTAGATTTTAAGATATGAATTTTCTAAAATTTAAACTAATTAAAAGCTTAAAAATAATAAAAATGCTAAAAATATAAACCCTAAAAATTTTATAAAAATTATACTAAAAAGAGAAAATGATAAGAAATTTTATAAAAATAAAAGCCCTAATTTTTACTTTTTAATTAAAGTTTAATTAAACTAATTAAAAACTAAACCTAATTATTTATAAAAATTATTAAACCAACTAACTATTACTAACAAAGGACTAACTATGCAAGGACTAAAGGACTAACAGTGCAAACCTAGGGACTAACTGAGAAAACTTAAAAATTTCAAAAACTACCCTGAAGGCCCAACCCGATTACAAGTTAAGCCCTTTTAAGCCCAAAAATAAGTTGAGATTTAAAAAGTGCTATTTAGAAAAAACTTATAAAACAAAAGTTGTAGATGAAGTGGTGATGATCAATTTTAACAAAAGCTCTTAGGGCTGAAACTCAATGATAAGCTCAAAAAGAGCTTATCAATAAGCTGTTACAGAAACAAGGGGTTTTCCTTTGGTTTTACTTAAAAGCTTGTAAAAAGCTCATTTTAAGCTCAATTTTAAAAACAAAAGAAGATTTGTAAAGCTTATGATGTCCTTAAGCTAAATGAGAAAAGAAATGAGAATTTAAAACACTAGAATGCAACTGAAAATGATGATCTATGAGTCAAACTCAGAAAATAAGCTAAAGAGCACATAATCCATATAAGCTCAAATTCTTAATAAGCTAAACTAGATTATAAGCTTTTGAAATCTAATCAAACAACTCCTAAGTTATGAAACTAAATGCAAAAACCTAAGTCTATAAGCTAAAAATTTGAATTAAAAAGCTACTTTAATCTACCTACTGTTTTTGGTCTTTTGGTTTTTTTAGCTACTTTTAAAAGCAAATTTACCCTAACAAATTAAGCTGGAAATTACAAATAAGCAATGACTTATCCTAAGCTATATGAAAACTAAAATATTCCTAAATCTAAGCTTCTAATTCCTACAATATCTAGCTTAAATGAAGCTTAAAGATCAGCAGTACCTTCTGATGAAGGTACTGCTGGTGCAATTGGCACAAACAAAGACCAAAGTGCAGGCTCCCTTGAGGTTTGGTGCTGCACTAAACACTCTCTTTGAGTGTGGATAAACACAAAACAAGCACAAACCAAAGCCTAGAGGACCTAACTCAAAAATAAGCAATCCTAGCTTAAGCTTTAAAGTGCCCTGGTGCTGAACCTTTTAAAATAAGCCATAACTTTTTCATTTTCAAAATTTAACCTATAAAAACTATTTAACTACTGATTTTAAATGAAATTGAAACTGACCTAATCAAATACTTAAGCTCACTTTGACTATTTGAGGTCAAAGTAGCTTAATCCAAACACCCCTTAAGGTTTGACAAAATTCAAATTAAAGCTTTAAAATGAAATCTACTTATTAGAACTTGATAACCAGATAATTATAAGCTTAAAACAACTTGGTTAAACATTAATTAACAACTAGATTAAGCTAAGATCTAAGATTAAGCTAATCTATTATTTTTGTTTTTTTACAACTGGATTTAGCTAAAACTTAAGATCTAAGATTATACTAAATTTTTGGTGTTTTTATGGTTTTATGACAATCTAAATATTAAACTAATGACTATATATCCTTTAAGCTAAAAACAGATTAACTAATTAGTATAATAAGCTAAATGGAAATTCAAAATAAGCACTAATAAAGCATACAAATATAAGAATAAGCAGGTTCTAAGTTTTTAAGGCAAAATTTACCTATTTAGTTTAAGCTTGAAAAAAGGAATTAAAGTGAAACTTACTTTGTGCCTCTAGCTAGATAAGAGGAACCCAATTAGGCAGCTACAAGCTCCCTAGATTATTAATAAGCTAGGGTATAAGTCCATGGGATCTCATCCATTACTAGATCCCCTTCCATAAGATTAAATCCAATAAGTCCAAAGTAAATAGAATTTTTAAGCTAATTTTACATGTTTAAAATATGATTAAGGTGAGTTGAGCTCCATAATAAGCTTATAGACTTATTAGAGCTGATTTTGAGCTTATGAGGGCTTATTGAGCTTTAGCTTAATATCAAATAAGACAAATGAGAGCTTATGAATTAAAGAGCTTTTGAGAGATTAAAAACAACTGAATTTCATTAGTAAAAAGATTGATTACAATACTTAAAAGGAAAGTTACAAGATTTAAAACTAAAATTAAGCTAGAATTGAATATACCCCACCCTCCACCACCCCCCCACGAAATTAAGGCTTAAAAAACTAAATTTAAGGCTAGTATATGTGTTGAAGAGTGAGGCTCTATTATTGACTTGAGAGGAACCATTCTAGGCCATGCCGTGCTTGGTCCATGCCTCTTCTAATCACTGCCGTCTAATCAATCAATCATAGATCATGATCTTGCGCCGTTGGATCATTTTATGGATACTAGAGGATTGCAAGCTGTCATTCTTTGTGATTATGACAACTTGTGCTACTTATGTTGGAGTGAATCCAAGAGTAAATCCCTCTTTCTCCTTGTTCTTTTCTTTCTTATGAGGGGCATATGTGCTTGAGAGTGAGCTACTAAGAGCTTGGAGATGACTGATATAACCCTTTCATCTTGCTTAGGAGCCTTTGAATAGACCTCCGTACCCTTCAATTTTAACTTGCCCCTTAATTTGACCATGGTAAATCGTGAAGACGAAGATGAACAGTAAATGGGTCTTGGCGCCAAGTTTATAACTGAACGAGTTAATTCAGTTTTGGGTATTGTGGTGCCAATTGTCACTTCTAGCCCCTCTCTTTCTTTTCTCCCTTTCTAGTTATAAAAAGGTTTTGGAAATATGCAAGACTAGTCCTTGTGGTTTTTTATGGAAATGAAATGGACTTGTTAAATGGGCTTTTGATTGGGCTTTTGGGCTATTTGGTATCCGGGTATGATAATTTAGGGTTTTTCAGGCCCATTAAGGTTTTTAAGGCCCAATAAGAGGTGAGGGGTTATTTTTGGACTTTTGTGAAACTTGGAGGGTGAAAATGGAATGTTTTTGGGTTTTGTCTTTTATTGGTTGACTTTTTGTTGACCATGTTGACTGGATTTGACTGCGGGTTTGACTTTTTCTGGCTTCGGTTTGAATTCTTTGGCTTCTTATGGTACTCTTTCTTATTTTGTGTCGCTGCATTGACCTGTTTTTGACTTTTTTTATTGGTGATTTTTGATATATCATGTTCCTGCACACACAAAACACAAATACAAGCATATTTTTGCCATTTTTGGTCTGTTTTGGGTTTAATTGGGTTATTTTAGGTACAAACGGATATGTGTATTTTAAACTTATCATTGTCCCTTGTACATGATTTGTATGAAAAATATTCTAAGTAGTTAATTAAGTCGCTGAACGATTTATGTTCAGCGAGTCATCCTCAGTACGTCCTTAAGTGTCTGAATGAAAATAGGCTCAAGCACAGAACTGAGGCGGTTCTCATGCGGAGTGCAGAATTGTACAGTGTCAGGATGATGGAGTTTAGTATGTGACTCGATAAATGGCTTACTAACTCCCTGAAGACTATCTCTAAAAGTATACAACCTGAAGATTGACATTGGCGGGAACTTCCTAAAAGCTAACCACAAAGGAAGACATAAAGTACAAGAGTGGTTACTTGTACTTTATTAAAGCTAAATGCTTTACCTTTCCCATAAATGTTAAAGAAGAAAAGAAAGACAAAAGTACAAGCAAATAGTTAAAATAACTATTGCTTTTGTACTATGATGTGAAGTGCACATGGGTGCAAAGTGTAAAGCTAGAAAGTGGCTGGAAAGTGCATATAGGACTTTACTTCACAAAGCTTCCATGAGAAGCTTCACTCTTTCTTTAAATACCAGGTTGTAAGAATAAGATAGTATCCGTTCCTAAATATTACACAAAAATACCTTAGGCCAAAAGGTATAGTTGATAGGTTTGATCCTCACCTAGAACTCACAAGTAAAGATACTTGTGGTTCATATTAGGAGATTTTATTTGTCATTCAATCCTGGTTGTTGTTTCGCACACAACCAAGTATAATTATTTGATTCATTTCTAATAAGAATTAAACGTTGAAAAGTACAAATTGTGTTATTAGTATCTTAATGGTCTCATGTTAAATATATGTTATAGGTTTACAAGATTTTAGGGACCAACAAGTGGTGTCAAGAGCCTTTGGATTATTCTTATGATCCAAGATCCTTTTGGAAATATTACTAATAGCATTTGGGTTATGTCATAATAGTGAATCTTCAAAAATTGCTACCGATGTTGCAAATTTTGAGGGGGAGATGTACACTATTAATGATAAAAAAAAGCCAATAATCACCCTTCTGTTACGAAAACTAAAGAAGCACTCTTTCAGTTTGGTAACAACAACCACACAAATAATGACACCTAACCCTTATTATCTTCTCAGAAAGATAAGATCACATCTAAAACAAAAAACACATACCGAGATCTCACACACACACACACACAAAACAAATCAAAACCCATATCCCTCTCACAAAAAAATCACAGATCCAAAATCACACAAACAAAAAATCACTCAACCAAAAATCATCATCACCATATCAACATCAACAAAATTTCCTAAACCTAGATTCACCTTACGCCTTAAATCATAAAAACCAAATTTAAACCAACCAAAATCTGTTATCACACAACAAAACCCACGTCACAGCCATTACAAAGAAATCAAAACCCACAACCTTGATTTTACACACAATCAATACCCTTAACAAGAAAAACCAGATTCCAATATCATAACAAAACTTTTTCCAACCTTAGAAACCCAACCGACTGCAGCGAGAATGGTGTTTAAATTGTAATTGGAATATGGTTTGTTCAAAGTGATGGAACAGATTTAGAAGAAAAAGAAGAATCAAAAGAAAGGTGTGGTGTTCGTGGGATATGAAACTGATTTTAAAGGTGTGTGGTTTCAGTTTAGAGGGAACTGAAGATAAATAAGGGGTAAGAGATTCGGTGTATATATAAAGAAGAGGAACTGACACATTTGTGTGTTTAATATTTATATTATACTCTACTTGATAAAAAAATGAAGGTGGGCTTCAGTTATTATTGTTGGGCTTCAGTGGGCTTATATACATGTGTTATATATCAGTTATGAAAATTGAAAGAAAATGCCAAATTTCATGTGTATATCATCAGTGGGTCACGCTGAACAATCACCATGCTGAACCTCCAGCGAAACTGAACCCCCTTTACTTCAGCTTTGAACCCGTCTCCAAAACTGAACCCCCACGAAACTGATGTTACTCTAAGAAAACTGAAGTAATAGAGTTGCTCGTTGTTAAGATTTAACAAGGAACTGATTGTTTTGGGTATATCATTAGTTATCCAGTTTTATATAGGAACTGAAAGAACACAAAAAGAAAAGGGAATGTGACTGACATGTATGTTCCGTGTCATTAAACATGTGTGTTCAGTCTATAGAAAACTGAAGGAAGAAGAGTTTGGGTCGTGCTTGGGTTTATAAAATGGAGTAATACTGAAGTTTTGTTTAGTCCTATCTTTGTTTTTCAGTTTATGAGAACTGAATAATGTAAAAAGATAGGCTTCGTAGTTGCTTTAGTTGGTATTGGGCCTCAAGTGGGCTTTATAAATATCAGTTTAATAAAAATCTGGTGACATAAATATGTCACGTATGATGTTTACGATATCAAGACCTGAATCCTCTTCAAGAGCTGAACCACGGGTCAGCAAGCTCTCAAAACTGAAGCAGATTTTTTAGTTTTGTACTTGGTCGCTGAAGCTAAACTAAACCCCTTTCAGTTTTCATCCTTCAAGCGAACTATATTCTTAGAAGCTGAACCAGTCACTATAACACCCCGTGTTTTAGGTCATTGTACGCCGTTATTTATTTCACTGTTTATTTTTAGTCTTGTACGCGTTTGCTTTTAATTTTTAAGTGTGAAGTTAAATCGCGTAAACTAAAAATGATCATTCAACGTAAATGGGCATCAAAAAATTAAATGTTTACGTCAAGCAAGTGTTAGATAATTATTTGGAGGATAATCATTAACTTTGCATATTTTATTTTTATTGGTTACGTAAAGTGTTTACGTTTCGTAATAAAATACATTTAGGCATACCTGGAACCACCAAAACTTATCTACGCTTCAACAAATACCCATTTTTATACCCATTGCTTAAAGATTTATTAAAACATCACCCTTGTTATCACATTGGCTGAATTTATCATAAAAGGATTAAACCTAAACCTACACATTGCAAGTTATACTTATATTTTTAAATTCTTTACTTCTTTAACTTTATGTATATGTATTCATATCAACAAATATCAAGAAAAAATCAACTTGTACCCCCCCCCCCCCCTTCCCTAATTTCTCGGGTACACCTATAGGTACCCAGGGGACATTGAGGCTCATACCTCATCAACTAATTGTACACACATATCTTTCATTAAAACATAAGTCATAAAGTAACATTGTCTTTTTCTTCCTTGATTTCCTCCTCTTGTCCAAGCATAGTGTAATATGTATCTAGCCTTATTTACAACTATTTACTTGAGTATATAAAGGCTTCTAACTAGTAAGAAAAACATACAACTCATTTCCTTAGCAAAAACTTCACTCTTTTTCTCTCCTTAGTCTCTCCTACCCACGGCCAATAATCAAAACCCATATAAAATCCATAGTTTTTATTTTACCACATTTTCCATAGTGTTCTACAACTTACTCTTAAGATTATACCAAGAAGGTTTAAAGGTTTAGTTTAGAGTTTAAAGAGGTTAAACAAGCAAGGATCAAGATTAGGGTTTTGTTTGGATTAGGGTTTTCTAAGACTTGGAAGCTAGGGTTTGTTTTCTAAACAAGGGTTTAGACATTGTTGTTCATCACCATACATCATATTAAGGTTATCTAAAAACTCTAATATCTTTACATTCATGATTTTATGTGTATATAATGGTTATATAGTTAATCACCATCTAGGAAACTTATTTACTTGTAAAATGGATTTTTACACTTGATTATGATTTGGTATACTTTTACATGTGTTATATGCATGTTAATATCATGTTGGAATGGAAGTATAAAGTATTGTACAAGTGTGGTTTATGTATAAAAAGTGTATGTAAACAAATTACATAAAAAGTGTACTTATTAAGTTTATGAACAAATAAGTATGTAGACTTATGAATCTTGTGATTATTGGACAAATGATGGACTAAGGACTGTAAGTATGTAAGACATGTGATATCAAGGGTTGTAATAGACTTGTAACAAGTGTACTAAACTAGAAAGTTAGGAAATCAAGTTTAAAAATGTTTTTAACCAAAAACCTGAAAGGGTCAGATCAAATTCGAATTTTAACCTATTTATTTTATGATTTTATAGAATACTA
>BQNB010084390.1:0-28766 GCA_026074375.1 Tanacetum coccineum | reverse complement strand
CGCGATTTAACTATAAGTTAATAATTAAAAGTGAACGCGTAAAACTCTAAAAATAAATAATGGAATTTATTAAAGTTGTAAATAACCTGAAAATAAGGTACAGTCTCCACCCGTTAGGAGATCCTTGTCCCAAGGCTCAAGATGCAACATTTTTTGAGGGTGCGGTTTTTGGTGAAGAGGTGTGGATACTTTTCTCGGAACTAATCTTCGCGTTCCCATGTGAACTCAGGACCCCTCTTGGAGTTCCATCGAACTTTGATGATGGGAATATGACTTCGCCTTAACTTCCTGACTTCACGATCCAATATTTCCATTGGTTCTTCAACAAAGTGGAGTTTATCATCAATGTATATTTCATCTAACGGAACTGCCAATGGCTCATCAGATAAACACTTCTTTAGATTAGATACATGAAACGTGCTATGAACCCTGCTTAACTATTGAGGTAGCTCGAGTCTATAAGCAACGGTTCCCACTTTGGCTAACACCTTAAAAGGTCCGATATACCTCGGGTTCAACTTTCCCCGTTTTCCAAAACGTACGACCCCTTTCCAAGGTGATACCTTTAACATAACTCGATCACCAACCTGAAACTCTAAAGGCTTACGCCTCACATCGGCGTAACTCTTTTGGCGATCACGAGCAGCTTGCATTCTCTGCTTAATTTGGACAATCTTCTCGGTTGTTTCATGAACAAGTTCTGGACCAGTGAGCCGAGCATCTCCGACCTCAGCCCAACACACAGGCGATCGACACTTTCGACCATAAAGTGCCTCGAATGGGGCAGCTTTAATACTAGCATGGTAACTATTGTTGTACGAGAATTCGATCAACGGTAAGTGTCCTTCCCAACCATTCCCAAAGTCTATTACGCAAGCGCGTAACGTATCTTCAAGAGTTTGTATGGTTCTTTCGCTTTGTCCATCAGTCTCCGGATGGTATGCCGTACTCATATCCAGCCGTGTACCCATAGCCTTTTGAAATGACCTCCAGAAGTTTGACGTAAACCGGGGGTCACGATCACAAATGATCGAGACTGGTATCCCATGCCTTGTGACCACTTCTTTCAAGTACAATCTTGCTAGCTTGTCCATAGGGTCAGTTTCCCTCATTGGTAAAAAGTGTGCAGACTTAGTGAGTCGGTCTACAAGTTAGGAGTTAGGCCCATATGGTGTGTTTCCACTTTGCGTTCTTGGGAGTTTGGTGACAAAGTCCATAGTGATATTTTCCCATTTCCAATGAGGAATCGCTGGTTGTACCGAGTAAGCCAGATTGGTTTTTGGTGTTCGGGACTTTGACTCTAAAACACGACAAACACTTTCATACCATATGTGGCAATGGTCAGCTTTCCATGTTTAGGCCACCGTATAGTTGCTTTTAAGTCCTGGTACATTTTATCGGAACCCTGGTGAACAGAATATTTTGACTTGTGAGACTCATGCATAATTAGAGCCCTTAGGTCACGGTAGCGGGGCAACCAACTTTTGTTGTTTAGAAACATTGTCCCGTCCGCATGTGGTTCCAATTTCTCCTTCCTGGTGCTTTTTTTCGGGTCCTTTGAATTCCTTCTCAACCAACATACCTCCTACGCTTCGACTTGAGGTTTTCTGTTTTCTTGGCCTCAATATAAGCTCCAAAATCCCGCTTTGTGGAAGTCCAAACCGATAGTATAAACTAAGGGCCCAAACCCGTATGGCTTTTACCTTCGTTCCTTTCTGCTCAATGCATCGCCACTACATTTGCTTTTCTCACCTGGGTGAATAGCGGAATCACAATCATAATCACTAAGCAATTCCAACCAACGGCGCTGTCTCATGTTTAATTCCTTCTGATCGAGGATGTGTTGCAAACTTTTGTGGTCAGTGAACACGGTACACTTTGTCCCGTACAGAAGATGCCCTCCAATCAATGAGTTTTTTTTTTTAAGAAGGGAATATACTACTGGCGCACCTAACTCCAGGTCATGATGGTGTAAATTTTCTCATAATCTTTAGTTTTCGTGATGCATAAGCAATCACTTTTCTCTTTGCAATAGCACTGCACCTAACCCTTTGATTGAAGCCTCACAGTCAAGCGATAAAAGTCCTTCATTTCCCTTCGGGTAACGCTAGAATTGGTGCACTGCACAACTTTTGCTTTATCAACTGAAAAGCTGCCTCTGCCTTGTCACTCCATTCAAACTTGATCTTCTTTTGAGATCAGACTTGTGCCATTGGCTTGGCGATCATTTCACGAGAACCCCTTAATGAATCTACAGTAGTAGCCCTGCTAGGCCCAAAAAATTGATGAATCTCTGTTTGCAGATTTAGGAGATGCCCAATCTTGACAGATTCAATTTTGGCAGGATCCACATGTCATAACCCAGACGTCGATCACGTGACCAAGGAACTGTACTTTATGGAAATCCAGAATTTGCACTTAGAGAATTTGGCATATAACTGCTCCTTCTTAAGCAACTCCAAGATACCTTAAGGTGCTCTGCATGCTCGTTGCATTGTTCTTCGAGTAATCGCATATCGCAATAAAGACAATACAAATTTTATCCAAGGAAATGTGTTTCACACACCGATTCATGAAATCCATAAATACAGCAGTGTGCGTTAGTCAAACCAACGTGCATAACTTGAAACTCATAAATGTCCATATCGGTTCTGAATGCGCTCCTTTGGAATATCCTTCTTCACGAACCCTTAGTTGATGATAACCCGACCTCAGGTCGATCTTTGAGTAGATACTCGAACCTGTATTATGATCGAATACAAAGTCATCGATCCTGGAATGATAACGTTCTTTACCGTCAGCTTATTCAATTCCCGGTAATCAATGCACATCCGGAATGATCCATCTTTCTTCTTGACAAACAAGACCGGAGCTCCCCAAGGTGAGGAACTAGGTCTTATAAAGCCTTTGTCGTAAAGTTCTTTTCAATTGTCCGACAACTACCTCAACTCATATGGAGCCAGTCGATAAGGTGCTCATAGGAGTGCAACTACTGCGCAGCACCATGGTTATCAGATCGATTTGAAATTCCACTTGGCGGGTTGTGGATTACCCGCTAGTCCCTCGGAAAATACCTCAGAAATCTGAACTATTGGTACTTCTTCAAGTTGCTTCTCCTTCGACTTGTCTTCCGCCTTTTTCATAGTAACAGATCTGTGCTAGAAGATAGGACATCCCTCCAGCCAATACTTTGGTTTTGGTACCACGAGATGATGTTCAATCTGGACTCGTAACCATTAGTGGCTATCCGACCCCATGAAAAATTAAAGTCTTGTCTCCAAAGGGAACACGAACGAGTTTCTCATCATAGACGATTACGGCATGATATTTAGGCTAACCAGACTATACCGATAATGATAGTCAAATCTACCACATCTCTATGGGCATCAGAGGGTCGAAGTATAATGGATGATTTAGAAAGTTAGAGTGCAAAACCCCGTATAATTGGTATTAACCCCAATTATTCTACCGCCAGCATACTCAATATCATAACCATGATCTAATGTAGTCGGGATGATATGAATCAAAGAACTAAATGTAGTAGATATGAAACTTCTATTGGCACCACAGTTCAAATAGTATTGAAGCATGAACGGTTATTAGGAAGGAACATACCCGGACAACATTTGAGTTCGGTTAGTTCAGCAGAGCCCACAACATAAGCTCTATGCTACAGCATTGCCATTTTGCCACCCGATTCCGCTATTTCCATTCTTCAGCTTTAGGCAGTCACTCTTGTAGTGACCTTGCACTCCACACTCAAAGCAAGTGATGACTCGTGGATTTGTCCCTTGGGTCCTCTGGTGATTGTTGTTGTTGTTGTTGTTGTTAGCAGTAGGTCGAAACCTTACATCAGGGCCATGACCAAGCATTTAGGTCATTTGTGCACTTTTGAGTAACAGTGGCCCATCGTGTGAATAATTTACACTGGCACATAGAGGTTTGGTTTCCTCCATAAGGGATCTCAAATAAACGGATCTCAAATAAACCAAGAGGTTTGATATCGAGAATTGACAGCCTAGAAACGGATCTCAAATAAACCAAGCTGACACTGGGGAATGCTCTTGTGAAGTTAGTCAAGAAAGTGAAGAAGTTGGAAGGGTTTTTGAAAAAGAGAAATATGGTTTTATCAGACTCTGAAGAGGAAGAACCTGAGGCTCAGGGGAGGAAAAGTCAAGATGATCCTCTAGATTCTTTGGTACAAAGCGACTGGTTTACTCCTTCCCTACAACAAAAAGTAAATTTTTATGGAGAACAGTAGGAAGACATAAGTCCCATTCCGTAGCTAAACTCATTGAAACAGCCAAAACTCTCTCCAGGGTTGCCTCTCTAAAGCCAAAGTCCATTGATAAGGGAAGGAAATATAAGAGAAGAAAAGAGACTAAGGGAAAGAAGGTAGTCTCAAGCTTGGATTTTTAAGAAGACGTGATACAGGAGCTTGAAGAATTAATACAGCTGACGGAGTTTAATACTGACAATATTAAACTTAGTACTGTTAGTGAACAAGTTAGTACTGGCAGTGCTAAAAGGTCTACTCCTTCTCCTGATAAAGGCCAAAGAGCAGGAAAAGCTCCTATGATCATTGAAGAAACTCCTAAGAAGTCAAAGGAACCTACTTTTACAGGAGGAACTAGCCTTGCTGAAGCCAATCATATTGGAACGTTAACAGAAAAAAAAAAAAAGAGGTGGCTAAACAAGTACACTTGGATTTCAATCCTAGCACAAAGAATGCAGAAATAAGAAGAATTGAATGAACACCAGAAGAAAAGAAAAGCTCAAGTTCAAATTGGAAGCTCACATTACACAGATGAAGATCTGGGATTGAATAGAGCAAAAGATTACAGCTAATGCAGATTTGTCAAAAGTTGCTAAGAAGGGACTTACAAGAGAAAATTTGCAAAGAAGATGGTTGATATGTAAATCAAAAGGAAGAAATATTTTGCAGAGGAAAGAGCAAGAGCTAAAAGAATAAGCCATACCCAACACAGCTGAAGACTATATGATGAATTATTTGAAGAATCGGGGACATAGGAAGTTATCTCAGCTGAAGAATTGGAGTTTTGAAGAAAATTAAAGAGGAATTAGGATAAGTTTGGAGAAACAGTTGAATTGTTTGCACCAATGAACTTTTGAAGCTACTAAAGCTAGTTTTTGAAAGAGATAATGGTGAAGAGCTCAGACAAAGACTAACAAAAAAAGACTAAAGAATATGAAGCAAAGATGATGAGCCAACCAAAAAAGTCTGGACAAAGAAGTAAAACAGATGGCAAGGAATGATTGCAAACAGACCATGATAAGAGATGATTTCTGAAGATTCAGAAGATGTTGGTAAACAAAGAAGAGTCTGTCTCCGGTACTACAATTCTAATATAATCCTATTCCTGTAGCTATGAAATCACCTAGTATAGCTACCTATAAGATTATCAAAGCAATGAAAAAAAGGGAGTGTACCAAAATAGTTAGGGAAATAAACTGATATAGTGTACATTAATTTGGTGCTAGCTGAAGGATATATCTAAAGGATGTTCTTACGGTTAATATATTGTAAATAATAGATATAGGATGGATGACCATAGGATGAGCTAGAGAAGGTATTTTGGAAGTATTTAAAGAATATGTTTGAAGAACCTCTTAGTACAGATCCTATTTGGAGTTTGTTAGGTCAGCAAAGGATCATAAGTTGGAGATATTATGATACCTGTAGAGTACACTGCTTGAACTTGGAGTCAATGGATATTTATATGTTAATTGAAAGAAAATATCCATTATCTGGCTTAATAATCAAAGGCATGCTAATAAGAAACCTTCAAGGAGAAAGCCAGATGAGTAATGCTATAACTGTGAAAATGATGGAAAAGCCAAGCGGAATAAGGAAGTAGTAAAAGTTTTAAGCGTTAGAAGCCATAGGATGAAATAAGAAAGGATAACACTTGGTGGAGGTGGCTATCACTAAACACAACAAATGTTAGCAGTTCACCATGTCTATACCTGACATAAGGATGCTAGTCCAAGAGCAAACGGCTCTTGGTAAATACTTCCTCAAATCCAGTTCTATGGTTACAACTGCAAATAAGTTGTATGGTTTCAACTCACCATATCTGTTTTAAGTAAAGGAGTTGGCTATGCCCATAAGTTAAATGGTTTAGTGTAAAGGCCTGTGGGAAAACCATAAACTATCCATAAGATTATTGGCTTATGGTAAAAGACAAATTGTAAATCCTAATAATGTGATACACCTTTACCAAAAAGTAGATGGTATATCAACTCACCAAGTTTCATTTACAAACAGTTTGACATGTTATCAATCCACCATGGAATTTACCTTTTCTAGAGGTGCCAAGGATTGGACTAGCCCTGCGCAAACGGTCTACAGGTAAAGGCATATCAAATCCGTTTATGCTGTAATAAATGGTTTGCCAAAAACCATATGGTAAATTTAACTCACCAATGTTTAATGTTCTGAGAGTTTAAATGGTTCTTCAGTCAACCATCGGACATGCAGCCTTTCTGGTGTGCCAAAAAGGACTGACTATTCCCAGAGTTAATGCTAACTGGATAAAGAGACATCAAATCCATTTAAAATTTTCAATGATTCACCTCTCTCAGGAGTTAACACACCTAAAAGTGATGAGAATAGACTGAAACTATATGATTTGATGTACATATTGTCATTGTTGCTGAGATGATGGATTGCTGAAGAAATTTGAAGAATAGTTGCTGCAAAGATTAAAAAGAGATGACTTGAAGTGTTGCAGATCAAGAATAACTTGAAGAATTCTATTTACAACATCCTCAGAAAGCTTAAAGTATTTAAAGTAAAGATCAAGAATGTTTTGAAGGAACTTGAAGTTCACAAGTGAAGATCAAGTTAGGGGAGGATTGTTGGGAAATAGATTGTAACAGACTTAATACTGGTAGTATAACAGTTAAGTCTGGTAGGAGTAATATTTAGTTCTGGTAGTATTTAAAGTTAAATAACTGTCAGTACTAAGTTAAGTCTGGCGTACTAAGTTAGTACTAGGTATTAGTAGCAGTACTAGAGTTAGTACTGGTACATAGTTAGTTAAGTCTGTTCATAGTTAAGTTTGTTTATGTAACAGAATAGTAATAGTTATCTTAGAGATATCTTAGGAGATATCTTAGGAAAGGATATGTATTATCCTTTGACACGATTGTAAGCCCATTAGGGTTTCCTTGGTGTATAAAAGGAACCCTAAGGCACAATGTTATGTACTACGTGATTGAAATATATCAATAGAAGCATTAGAGCTTAATAGCAAATTAGTATGTCCGTGTTTCTTCTTATTCTGTGTAAGGTCCCGTCATTAACACTTGAATATTCATAGTCAGTGTCTCTCATAATAGTTTGATTTGGATTTATTCAAGTTAGTTATCGTCTTACAAAAGGCTAGTCAGATCCTAAACCAAGGACCTACAATATTACTTGCTACATAAAAAAAATAAAGAATAAGAGAATATATCTCATCCATGTCTCCTAATTTCATGTCGAACCCATAAATAATTGTTTGACTAACATGATTGACATTTCATGATTCATATTATTTATTTTCTTCCCGATTGAGTTTTTTGGATATCTTTATGTTTCATTAAGAACATTTTCTTCCATGTCAGAGTTCTTTTCAGTTCATTTTCTTTTTACAGGATTCTTTCCTTTAACCAATTGGTGCATCCACGATTTCAAAATGCTTTTGAGACTCTTGAGCGATGTTATCACCATCTCGCTTATTTGGTATTTCAACACGAGCTGGGGCATTAGCAGCTGGTATATGTGATTTAGTTACTCGTTTTGTATCTTAAATGCATCAGGTAAACGATTTGCATTTCATGTAAAATGCATCAATCTTTTGACCTTAAGACCTCAACTTGTTTAATGCGAGGATCAAGATACAACAAGGAAGGTTCACTCCATGAGACATCTTTCTTTTGGGTTTTCTTTTCTCCACCAAGCGGAGGGAAAATAGCCTCATTAAAATGGAAATCAGCAAAACGTGCTATGAAGACATCACCCATTAAAGCTCAACATACCTTATGATGGAAGATTGTTCCTTATCCAACATAAATTCCAATCTCCTTATGAGGACCCATTTTTGTGCGTTAAGGTGTTGCAATGGTACATACCTGCACAACCAAAAATTCCTAATATGAGAAAATGTTGTTCTTGGCCAGAAGCAAGTTGTATAGAGAGTATTTATGATTTGCACTTGGTCTCATGCGAATCAATGATGCAACATGTAAAATTGCATGTCCCCCACATAGAAACATGGAGTTTTAGTTTTCTCATTATCAATTGGTCATAAGCTATTAGTCAGGAGGCGTTGTTTAATGTTACAGCTAAACATTTTGTTATTGAAACGAGATCAACTGGATGTTTCAACTAACAATTCCAACAGACATGCAATAATCATTAAAAGCATGTGATGTGAATTCTCCTGCATTATCAAGTCTTACTCTTTTAACTATATAATCAGAAAAATGTGCCCTTAATTTAATAATTTGAGCAAGAAATTTTGCAAAGGCCACATTGCGAGTTGATAATAATAAGACATGGGACCATCTGCTGGACGCATCTATTAGAACCATGAAGTATCTAAATGGTCCACATGGTGGATGAATTGGGCCACATATACCACCTTGAATTCTTTCAAGAAACATAGGTGATTCATTTTCAATTTTAAGTGGTGAAGGACTTATAATCAGTTTTCCAAGAGAGCATGATGTACATAGAGGCACCTTATCCATTTTAGATAACCTTTGATCTTTTAGTGGATGTCCATGTGTGTTTTCGACTATTCTTTTCATCATTTTTGATCCTGGGTGACCTAGCCTGTCATGCCATAAGCTAAATATACCAGGGTCACAATATTTTTCTTTAACTGCCATATGTGCTTGAGGCACATTAATATGTGTATAATGCAGACCAGAATGGAGCATTGGCAGTTTTTCAAATACTTGATTCTCATTTATGATGTGTAAATACTTCTTGTTTTCAATAGTCCTTGACTGGGTATCATATCCATTATGATATATGCATCTGAAACTTAATAAGTTTCTTTTGGATTTTGGGGAAAATAAAGCATACTCTATCAAGAGTTATAAACCATTTAGGTAAACACTAATTAGCTTTTCCCTACTTCGTCAATCAGTTTTGTAGGAAACCTGAAATTGTTCCATGGGTTCCCTTGTTTGGTTTTCAATTCAAAAATGTATTTCTTGGATTTGAGGATAGTGTGTGGCATCACTATCCGCTATGCATAGATCTCCATCTTTTGCTTGATATTGCGCTTCATTTAGACTCATTTTAAACTTCTAATATGAACATTAAGAAAAAAATAATGAGTGTACATAACAGATGTTATTAAAACTTTATTTATTTTACATGAAAGGAAAAAATAATTATACATAGTTAAACAAAGTTACTGAAAGGAAATGCATAATAATTTACCATAGGTATTATACATATTTATTAAGATCCAACAACTATTCTTTCAAACTTCCAAGTCATTGAAAAAGTCTGAGGCAATAAGCTCATTGTTTGTGTTATCAAACTGATCCACATGGTTCACTTCTTTCTCTTTTCCTTTACGAGATGCTTGGTAAAGCTCACATAGATGTGAAGGTGTACGACAAGCTTTAGACCAGTGATTTGCACTTCTACACCTGAAACATGATCCTTCGTGGTTTTGGGAGGTACCAACTTCATTATTTTTCTGATTGAAATTATTAACCTGTGGAGCATGGTAAGTGTTATTTCTTTGACTACGGCCACGACCACGACCACGACCACGACCATTATAACCACCTCAGTGGTAAGTATAGTTTCGGTTGGGAAAACGGTTGGGGCCATAATGGCCACGACCACCCCCACGCCCACGAGGGTTACCTCTTCCTCTTTTGCTTTCAGAGTTTTTGTTATCAATATTGTTAACGAAATTTGCTTTGGGAAGTGTTAACGATCTCGTGGGACGACTTTGATGATTTTTCATTAACAATTCATTGTTTTTCTCTGCTACAAGAAGATTTTACATTTTAGTAGCAAGAGTATTCTTTTTAAAAATTTTGCAATCGGTAATTGTTGCTGAAGCAAAGTTAAGTTTGAAGCATGGAATGTGGAGAAAGTTTTCTCCAACAAATCTCCTTCAGTAACAGTTTGCCCACAAAATCTGAGTGTTGAGCATATTATGAATAAAGCAAAGGTGTATTCATGAACCTTTTTAAAGTCTTGGAACCTTAAATTGTTCCATTCATCTTTATCATAAGGGAGTAAAACTTTAGTTTGATTATTAAATCTGATTCTAAATCTTTCCATAAAGAGCTTGGATCATCCCAATTAGAATATTCGAATTCTACCATTTCATTAATGTGTTGATGGAGGAAAACAACAGCTTTCGCTTTGGTTTTCTCTGAGCATTTGTTTCCCTCTTGTATCGTTGCTAAAGCACCCATTGATTTGAGATGCCTTTTAACATATCTCGTCCATTGTATATAATTTGCTCCAGTTATGTCAAGAGTTGGAAATTTGAGTTTTTCAATGTTTGACATTTTGTTGCTAAACACAAATGGAATAAATAATAGAGTCAATATCAAAATCCATATATATCAATAAGTAATGCAATACAATACAGTGGGAGAGCAAAACAAATTACACAATAAGAATTTCAAACTCATTAGGTGGGAATTGGAAAAGCAGGGATATAGAAGTAGACAGCATAATGGTGACTGACATGAGAAGTCGGGAGAATCATAATGAAAATCTTCATTGAGCAAAAACTGATTTAAAGAATATAGGATATTTTTTTGTGAAACTTTTTGATTGCAGATTTAATTTATAGCGAAAAATATAGACGTTGTAAAGCTGTTTGTTTCCGTTTACAACCGTTAAAGAGCTGTTGTGTATAAACATTTTTATAAAAGTTTTTTATAAAGATATCGATAAAAAGAATAAATAAGAAATAAACTCGGTTAACACATTATGATAAATACAAGATAAAAATTAGTGTACGTAAATAAATAACAGTTAAGACATAAATAAAAATTAGTTACCGCATAAGTAAATGTTAATTGCGTAAAGTAAATGTTAGTTGCATAAATAAATGTTAGGTGCAATAAAATAAATGTTAGTGCGTACACTAATAAGTTAGTTTGCAAATAAAGTAAATGTTAATTGCATAAATAAAAGGTTAGTGATAACAATAATAAACGTTAGCGCAATAATAAGATACAAATCGTTAGTAGTCTCAAGTTCGTCATATGTCCATGGTAGAATCTCATATGTGTCCATATGGTTGATTAAGATTGTTATGCTTTTTAATCATCAATTCTAAATTATTGGTAACGAAAAGTTTGTGTAAATTGATTAAGCTTTTTATGAAATATATAACGTTTTACAAAAATGAGTGCCTTTGTTAATTATAAATGGTTTTGATAAAATAGATACTTTTGTCGATTACGAAACCAACTTAAGGAAATGTTCACTTCGAAAAGATTTTCTAAAACTTACTTGATTATAACGATGTGAACGATCGTGCTGATAACGTGTTGTAATAAATTAGTTTTATCAAACAAGGTTTAACGGTATAATCAAGAACTGTCAAGAACCACTAAAGATATATTAGAAAGATAGATAGAGATGAAATACAAGTATCACTTTAATATGGTGAATTGGTACATTTTATTGCATAGATTGTATGGGTATTTATACTACTAAAATACACTAAACATTTCATATTTTTACTTGGGTAATTAGGAGACAAGAACTAGCCACATTATTAGTCTAAAGTTGACAAAGGTGGCAACCAATAATACATACATTTATGTTACCTGAGAATTGATTTATAAATAACTAACTATATAGGAGTTTTGTAATTATCAATTAATATATGCATATGAAGAAACAAATAGTCAAATTGTTATTGTCTTGAAATTATTTGAAACAAACACTTAAGTATATAATACAAAAGTAGTGCGGTAATTCACTTTCTATAAAGTATTGTTTCATACATAAATTTCTGTATTACATACTGAAGTGTTCGTTTCAAATAATAATTTTGAAACACACTTCAGTATGTAATAACTTAAATTTAGTAGGAAACATACATTATAGAAAGTGATTACCGCACTACTTTTGTATTATATAATTAAGTGTATTTGTTTCATATAATTTCAAGACAATAACGAATTTGACTATTTGATTCTTCATATGCATAATATTAATTGATAATTACAAAACTAAACGATTCCATATAGTTAGTTATTTATAAATCAAATTCTCAACAACAAAAATGATATGTATTATTGGTTGCCACTTTGTCAACTTATGACTAATATTGTGCTAGTTCTAGTCTCCTATTTACCCAAGTGAAAATATGAAAATGTTTAGTGTATTTAGTAGTATAAATACCCATTACCATCATGCAATCAAATGTACAATTCACCATATTAAGTGGATAACCTCTATTTCATCACTAACTATCCTTTCTAATATATCTTTAGTGGTTCTTGAAGTTCTTGATTATACCGATAACCATGTGATAAAACTAAAATTTATACGAACACGTTATCAGCACGATCGTTCACGTCGTTATAATAAAGTAAGTTTTAGAAAATCCTTTCGAAGTAAACATTTTCTTAAGTTGGTTTTGTAATCGATAAAAGTATCAATTTTATCAAAACCATTTATAATAACAAAGTACTCATTTTCCGTAAAACGGTTATATTTACATAAAAATCTTAATCAAGTTACACCATCTTTCTTACCAATAATTAGAATGATGATAAAAGCATAACTATTCTTAATCAACCATATGGACACAGATGAGATTCTACCATGGACCATATGACGAACTTGGAGGCCTACTAACGAGTTGTATCTTATTACTGCGCTAATGTTTATTATTGTTATCATAACCTTTTTATTTATGCAATTAACATTACTTTATTGCAACTAACTTTTATTTACCCAAACTAAGCATTATTTTATTGCACCAACATTTATTTATGCAACAACATTTAACTTACGCAATTAACATTTACTTATTCAGTAACTAATTTTTATTTATATCTTAACTGTTATTTATTTACGTACACTAATTTATTCTCTGTATTTATCATAATGTGTTAACCGAGTTTATTTCTTATTTATTCTTTTTATCGATATCTTAAAATATATTTAATACACAACAACGCTTAACGGTTGTAAACGGAAACAAACAGCTTTACAACGTTTATATTTTTCGCTATAAATTCAAATCCTGCCAATCCCCAAAAAGTTTTTTCACAAAAACAAATCATCCTCTATCTTAAATCAAGTTTTTGCTCAAAGAAGATTTTCAAAGATGATTCACCCGCTTCTCATTGTCGTCACCATTATGCTTGTCTTACTTCTTATCCCGCTTTTCCAACTCCCACCTAATGAGTTTGAACTTTCCTTATTTATGTATTTGTTTATAGCTATCCCACTGTATTGTATTGCATTACTTATTGATAAAATAGGAGTTTTGAATATTGACTATTACTTATTCCATTTTGGTGTTTAGCAACAAAAATGTACAATATTGAAAAACTCAAATTTCTCAGCTCTTGACATAACTGAGTAAATAATATACAAGGACGAGACTAAGTAAAATCATCCTCAAATCAATGGGTGCTTTAGCAACGATACAAGAGGGCAGCAAATGCACAGAGGAAACCAAAGCGAAAGCTGATGTTTTCCTCCATCAACACATTGATGAAATGCTAGAAATCGAGTATTTAAATTGTGATGATCCAAGCACTTTATGGAAAGATTTAGAAATTAGATTTAATAATCAAAGGAAAGTTTTACTCCTTTCTGCTAGAGATGAATGGAACAATTTAAGGTTTCAAGACTTTAAAAGGGTTAATGAGTACACCTCTGCCTTATTCAGAATTTGCCGAACACTCAGATTTTGTGGGTAAACTGTTATCGAAGGAGATATATTGGAGAAAACGTTTTCCACATTCCATGCTTCAAACATAAACTTGTAGCAACAATACCGATTGCAAAATTTTAAAAGATACTCTGATCTAAATGTAAATCTTCTTGTAGCAGAGAAAAACAATGAATTGTTAATGAAAAATCATCAAAGTCGTCCCACAGGATCGTTAGCACTTCCAGAAGAAAATGTTGTTAACAATAATGATAACAAAAACTCTGGAAGCAAAAGAGGAAGAGGTAACCCTCAGGGCTAGCGTGGTCGTGCCATATGGCCACACCGTTTTCCCAACCGAAACTATACTTACCACCGAGGTGGTTATAATGGCCATGGTCGTCGTCGTGGCCGTGGTCGTGGTCAAAGAAATAACACTTACCATGCTCCACAAGTTAATGATTTCAATCAGAAAAATAATGAAGTTGGTAACTCTCAAAACCATGAAGGATCTTTTTTCAGGTGTGGAAGTGCAAATCACTGGTCTAAAGCTTGTCGTACACCTTCACATCTATGGAGCTTTTACCAAGCATCTCATACACGAAAAAAAAGAAGGTGAACTATGTTGACATTTGATAACACAAACACTGAGCTTATTGCCTCAGACTTTTTCAATGACTTGGAAGTTTGAAAGAAAAGTTGTTGGATCTTAATAAATATGTATAATACCTATGTAAAATAATTATGCATTTCCTTTCAGTAACTTTGTTTAACTATGTATAATTAATTTTTCTTTCATGTAAAATAAATAAAGTTTTAATAACATCTATTATGTACACTCATTATTTTTTTCTTGATGTTCATATTAGAAGTTTAAAATAAGCCTAAAGAGCGCAATTATCGAGCCAAAGGATTGAGTCTATTGCATAGCGATAGTGGTCCCACACACACATCCTCAAATCCAAGAAATACCTTTTGAATTAAAACCACATAGGGAACCCTAGAACACAATTTCAGGTCCTACAAACTTGATAGACGAAGTAGGGAAAGCTAATGTAGTGTTACCAAATGGTACACAACTCTTGATAGAGAATGCTTTATTTTCCCCAAAATCCAAAAGAAAATTATTAAGTTTCAGATGCACATATCATAATGGATATGATACTCAGTCAAGGATTATTGAAAACAAGAAGTATTTATACATCATAAATGAGAATCAAGTATTTGAAAAACTGCCAATGCTCCATTCTGGTCTGCATTATACACATATTAATGTGCCTCAAGCACATATGGTAGTTAAAGAAAAATAATGTGACCCTGGTATATTCAACTTATGGCATGACAGGCTAGGTCACCCAGGATCAACAATGAGGAAAAGAATAGTCAAAAACACTCATGGATATCCACTAAAAGATCAAAGGTTCTCTAAAATGGATAAGGTGCCTCTATGTACATCATGCTCTCTTGGAAAACTAATTGTAAGGCCTTCACCACTTAAAATTGAAAATGAATCACCTATGTTTCTTGAAAGAATTCAAGGTGAAAATATGTGCCCAATACATACCGCCATGTGGACCATTTAGATACTCATGGTTCTAATAGATGATACACCAGATTGTCTCATGTCCTACATATTATCAACTCGCAATGTGGCCTTCGCAAAATTTCTTGCTCAAATTATTAAATTAAGGGCACATTTTCCTGATTATACAGTTAAAAGAGTGAGACTTGATAATACAGGAGAATTCACATCACATGCTTTTAATGATTATTGCATGTCTGTTGGAATTGTTGTTTTGAAACATCCAGTTGCTCACGTTCACACACAAAATGGTTTAGCAGAATCATTAAACAAACGCCTCCAACTAATAGCTAGACCATTGATAATGAAAAAAAAAAAAAAAGAAAAAAAAAAAAAAAGAACTAAACTCCTGTATCTATGTGGGACATGCAATTTTACATGCTGCATCAATGATTCCGCAATAGACCAAGTGCAGATCATAAATACTCTCCTATACAACTTGCTTCTGGCCAAGAACCAAACATTCTCATCTTAGAAAATTTGTTGATGCAGTGTATGTACCCATTGCACCACCATAACGCACAAAAATAGGTCCTCAAAGGAGATTGGGAATTTATGTTGGATATGAAACATCTTCCATCATAAGATATGTTGAGCCTTTAACGGGTGATGTCTTCAAAGCACATTTTGCTGATTGCCATTTTAATAAGGCAATTTTCCCTCCGCTTGGGGGAGAAAAGAAAACCCATGAGAAAGATGTCTCATGGAGTGAACCTTCCTTGTTGTATCTAGATCCTCGCACTAAACAAAGTGAGACTGAGGTTCAAAATATAATGCATTTGCAAGAAATTGCAAATCAGTTACCTGATGCATTTACAGATACAAAAAGAGTGAGTAAATCTCATATACCAGCTGTTAATGCCCCAACTCGAGTTGAAATACCAAATAAGCAAGCTGGTGATAACATCGCTCAAGAGTCTCAAAAGCGTTTGAAACGTGGAAGACCAATTGGTTCAAAGGACAAAAATCCTCGTAAAAGAAAAGGAACTGAAAAGAACTCAAAACAAATGACCATGAAGAAAATGTTCTTAATGAAACACAAGATATCAAAACCTCACTCGAGGAAGAAATAAATAATATGAATCAAGAAATGTCAATCAATTATAGTCAAACAAATATCTTATGGGATCGAAATGAAATAGGAGACATTGATGAGATATTCTCTTATTCTGTAGCAAGTAATATTGTAGGTCCTTGGTATAGGATCTGACTAGCCTTTGTAAGACGATAGCTAACTTGAAAAAGCCAAAACAACTATTATAGAGACACTGACTATGAATATCAAGTGTTAATGCGGAAACTTAACACAAGAATTAAGAAGAAACGACAATACTAATTTGCTATTAAGCTCTAATGCTTCTATTGATATTTCTCAATCACGTTGTTCATAACATTGTGCCTTAGGGTTCCTTTTATACACCAAGGAAACCCTAATGGGCTTACAATCGTGTCAAAGGATAATACATATCCTTTCCTAAGATATCTCCTAAGATATCTCTAAGATAACTATACTATTCTCTTACAGAAACAGACTAAACTATGAACAGACTTAACTAAACTATGCCTATACAACTCTATACTGCTACTCCTACCAGTACTAACTTAGGTACTGCCAGACTAACATAGTACTGCCATATTAACTTAATACAACAGAACTAACAATTATACTAACCAACTTAACTGTTATACTACCATTATTAATCTGTTACAAACTATTTACCCAACAATCCTCCCCCTAACTTGATCTCACTGTGAACTTCAGTTTCCATCAATCCATTCTTAGATCTTTAACTTTAAAAATAAGCTTTCTGAGTATGTTATAATAGAATCTTCAAGTTATTCTTGATCTGCAACACTTCAAGTCATCTCTTTTTAATCTTTTCAGCAACTATTCTTCAAATTTCTCAGCATCCATCACTCATAAACAATGAACAAATATGTACATCAAAATCATATAGCTTTCAGACTATTCTTCATCACTCCATCTGTATAACTCCTGTGAGAGGTGAATCATTGAAATTATTAAATGGAATGATGTCTCCTTTACCAGTTAGCCATTAACTCTGGAATAGGTCAGTCCTTTGGCCACCATAAAGGTGCATGTCCATGGTTGACTGAAAACCATTTACTCTCAGGATACGTTAAACAAGGTGAGTTAAATACCAAATGGTTTTTGGCAACCATTACACCATAAACCGTGATTTTGATATGCCTTTACCTGTAGCCGTTTGCTCAGGGCTAGTCAATCCTTTGGCACCTAGAAAAGGTAAATTCCATGGTGGATTGATAACCATGTCAACTCTTTGTACATGAAACTTGGTGAGATTTTTTTTTTTTTGATATACCACTACTTATTTGGTAAAGTGTCAAACCATCTCATATGGATTACAATTTGTCTTTACCATAAGCCATTATCTATATGGACTAAGTTATGGTTTTCCCCACAGCCTTTACCTTAAACCATAAACATATGGGCTACCAACTCTTTACTAAACAGATATGGTGATTGAAAACCAGATACAACTTATTTGCAAAGTTGTCAACCATAGAACGGATTTGGAGAATATCTTTACCAAGAAGCCCTATGCCTCTGGACTAGCCAGTGCTTATGTCAGTTAGACATGGTGAACTGATAACCATTTGTTGTGTTAGTGCATAGCACCTCACCAAGTGTTTATCCTTCATATTTCCATCCAGGCTTCTAACTCTTCAACTTACTACTTCCTTATACCACTTGCCTTATCCATCATTTTCACATTTTATAGCAATA
This sequence comes from Tanacetum coccineum, assembly GCA_026074375.1. Taxonomy (NCBI): domain Eukaryota; kingdom Viridiplantae; phylum Streptophyta; class Magnoliopsida; order Asterales; family Asteraceae; genus Tanacetum; species Tanacetum coccineum. Next base: position 10,510 of record BQNB010084390.1, on the reverse strand, counting down.
CTCATTCTGGCTTTTCTCCTTGAAAGTTTCTTATCAGCATGACTTGCATATCTCAGCATAAAATGTAATTATGTTCATTCATTCACATATAAATTATCCAATACACCAAGTTCAAGCAGTTGTACTCTACAGTATCAAAAAATCACCACTTATGATCCTTTGCTGAACCTAACAAACTCCAAATAGGATCTGTACTAAGAGGTTTCTTTCAAACATACTCTTTAAATACATCCAAAATACCTTTCTAAGCTCATCCACTGGTCCATCATCCTATATCTTTCATTACAATCCATATAACTCATAGATCATCTTAGAAATATCCTTCAGCATAGCAACAAAATTCATGTACACTATAACAGTTCTATCCTTCCCTAACTATTTGGTACACACCTTTTCTCATTGCTTGATATTTTAAAGGTAGCTATACTAGGTTATTTCATAGCCTACAGGAAATAGATAAATTTAGAATTTAGTACCTGAGACAGACACTTCTTGTTTACCAACTTCATCTGAATCATCGAATCCATCCTTATCAATGTCTGTATGCAATCCTTTCCTTGCCATCTGTTTTCTTCGTTTTCCAGACTTTTTGGTTGGCTCATCATCCTTTGCTTCATCATTCTTTAGTCTTTTTGTAGTCTTTGTCTGAAGCTCTTCACCATATCTCTTCAAACTAGCTTTAGTAGCTTCAAAGTTCATTGGTGCAAACAATTCAACCTGTTTCTCCAACTTATCAAATCCTCTTTAAATTTGCTCAAACTCAAATCTTCAGCTGAGATAACTTCCATTGGGGGAGTTTTTCCCCCCCCCTCGATTCTATCAAATAATTCATCATAGAAGTCTTCAGCTGTGATTGGGGTCATGGGCTTTATTTCTTTTAGGCTCTTGCTCTTTCCTCTGCAAAATATTTTCTTCCTTTGATTTACACGATCACCATCTTCTTGCAAAATCTTCTCCTTGTAAGTCACTTCCTAGCATACTTTTTGACAACTCTGCATTAGCTTTAATCTTTGCTCTAATTAAATCCCAATCTTCATCTGTGTAATGCTGAGCTTCAAATTGAACTTGAGCTTTTCTTTTCTTCTATTTCTCATTCAATTCTTCTTCTTCTGCAATTCTTTGTGCTAGGAGTGAATCCAAATGTACTTGTTTAGCCACCTCTTCTTTTGTAAAAGTATCCAATCTGATTGCTTCACAAGCTAGCTTTTCCTCCTGTAAAAATTTGTTCCTTTGACTCTTAGAGTTTCTTCAATGATCATAGGAGCTTTCCCTGCTCTTTGGCCTTTATCAGGAGAAGGAGTAGACTTTTTAGCACTGCAGACAACTTTGTTCACTAACAGTACTAAGTTTAATACTGCCAGTATTAACTCCTTCAGCAGTATTAACTTCTTCAGCACCAGTATCAACTTCTTCTTGAAAATCCAAGCTTGAGACTACCTTCTTTCCCTTAGTCCTCTTTCTTCTCTATACTCCATTCCTTACAATGGACTTGCCTTTAGAGAGGACAACCTGGAGAGAGTTTTGGCTGCTTCAAGAGTATTAGGACATGATGGTCTCCACATGGTTCCTGCCCATAAAACATTTTACTTTTGATTGTAGAAGGAAGTAACCATTCCTTGTACCAAAGAAGCTAGAGGATCATCTTGAGCTTGACTTTTCCTGCCCTGAGCCTCAGATTCTTCCTCTTCAGAGTCTGACAAAACCATATTTCTCCTTTTCAAAAACCCTTCCAACTTCTTCTCTTCTGACTAACTTCAACAAGAGCATTCCCAGTGTCCACTTGGATTATTTGAATCCGATTCTACTGTCAATTCTCGATATCAACCTCCTTGGTTTAATTGAGATCCGTTTATTGGATCCTTATGGAGACCAAACTCTATGCCAAGTGTAAATTATCACCACATGGGCCATGTACTCAAAGTTCACTAAACTTGCAAAAAGCTTGTCCACTCGGCCCGTGACTGTAAGGTCGACCTACTGGTAACAACAACAACAACAACAACATCTCACAGAGGCCCCAAGGGACAATCCACGAGTTATCACTTGCTTTGAAGTGTGGAGTGCAAGGTCACTACAAGAGTGCTGCCTAAAGCTAAGAATGGAAATCAATGGGAACGGGCTGGAAATGGCAATGCTGTAGCAAGAGACTTATGTTGTGGCTCTGCTGAACTAACCCGAACTCCAAATGTTTCACGGGAATGTTCCTCCTTAAATAACCTTATATGCTTCAAATCTATTTTGACACTGGTGGCCGATAGAAGTTTCATATCAACTACATTTAGTTCTTTATTGAACATCCCAACTACATAGACATGGTTATGATATTGAGTTAGCTGACGGTAGAAATAATTGGGTTAATACACATTATACGGGGTTTGGCACTCAAACTTCTAAATCATCCATTCATCATCGACTTGATGCCTAGAATGGTAGTTTTGACATCATCATCGTGGATATAGACTGGTTACTAATATCATGCCGTAATCGTTTGTGATGAGAAACTTGTTCGTGTTCCCTTTGGAGACAAGACTTTAATTTTTCATGGTGACGGAAGCAACAACGGTCACGAGTCCCGATTGAACATCATCTCGTGTACCAAAACACAAAAGTATTTGCTGGAGGGATGTCCTATCTTTCTAGCACATGTTACTATGAAAAAGGCGGAAGACAAGTCGAAGGAGAAGCAACTTGAAGAAGTACCAATAGTTCAAGACTTTCCTGAGGTATTTCCCGAGGACTTGCCGGGTATTCCACCAACCCGCCAAGTGGAATTTCAAATCGATTTGATACCTGGTGCTGCGCCGGTAGCACGGGCACCTTATCGATTGGCTCCGTCCGAAATGAAAGAATTGTCGGACCAACTAAAAGAACTTTCCGACAAAGGCTTTATAAGACCCAGTTCCTCACCTTGGGGAGCTCCGGTCTTGTTTGTCAAAAAGAAGGATGGATCATTCCAGATGTGCATTGATTACCGGGAATTGAATAAGCTGACAGTGAAGAACCGTTATCCGCTTCCCAGGATTGATGATTTGTTCGATCAACTACAAGGTTCGAGTATCTACTCAAAGATCGACCTGAGGTCGGGTTATCATCAACTAAGGGTTCGTGAAGAAGATATTCCAAAGACCGCATTCAGAACTCGATATGGACATTATGAATTTCAAGTTATGCCGTTTGGTTTGACTAACGCACCTGCTGTATTTATGGATCTCATGAATCGGGTGTGCAAACCATATCTGGATAAATTCGTGATTGTCTTTATTGACGATATTCTGATATACTCGAAGAGCAAGCAAGAGCATGCAGAGCACCTCAAGTTGATCTTGGAGTTGCTTAAGAAGGAACAGTTGTATGCCAAATTATCTAAATGCGAATTCTGGATTCCTAAAGTACAATTCCTTAGTCACGTGATTGACAGTCAGGGTATCCACGTAGATCCTGCCAAGATTGAATCCGTTAAAGATTGGGCATCTCCTAAGTCTGCAACGGAGATTCATTAATTTTTGGGCCTAGCAGGCTACTACCGAAGATTCATTGAAGGATTCTCGAAGATTGCCAAGCTAATGGCCAAGCTCACTCAAAAGAAGGTCAAGTTTGATTGGAGTGCAAGGCAGAGACAACTTTTCAATTGATAAAGCATAAGTTGTGTAGCGCACCAATTCTAGCTTTGCCCGAAGGAAATGAAGACTTTATCACTTACTGTGACGCTTCAATCAAAGGTTTGGGCGCGGTGCTAATGCAGAGAGAAAAGGTGATTGCTTATGCATCACGACAACTAAAGCTTCATGAGAAAAATTACACCACTCATGATTTGGAGTTAGGCGCAGTAGTATTCGCTCTAAAGATTTGGAGGCATTATCTGTACGGGACAAAATGTACAGTGTTCACTGACCACAAAAGTTTACAACACATCCTTGATCAGAAGGAATTAAACATAAGACAACGCCGTTGAGCAGAAAAGAACGAATAAAGCCATTATGGGTTCGGGCCTTAGTTATGACTATTGGTTTGGACCTTCCTAAGCAGATTTTGGAGGCTCAGATTGAGGCAAGAAAACCGGAAAACCTCAAGTCCGAAGACGTAGGAGGTATGTTGATTGAGAATTCGAAGGACCCAGAAAAGCCCAGGAAGGAGAAGTTGGAACCGCGTGCGGACGGGACATTGTGTCTAAACAACAAAAGTTGGTTGCCGCGCTATGGTGACCTAAGGACTCTGATTATGCATGAGTCTCACAAGTCGAAATATTCTGTTCATCCGGGTTCCGATAAAATGTACCAAGACATGAAGCAACTATACTGGTGGCCTAACATGAAAGCTGACATTGCCACCTATGTTAGCAAGTGTCTGACGTGTTTAAGAGTCAAAGCCGAACACCAAAAACCATCTGGCTTATTGGTACAACCAGCGATTCCTCAATGGAAGTGGGACAATATCACCATGGATTTTGTCACCAAACTCCCAAGGACGCAAAGTGGAAACGACACCATATGGGTAATTGTAGACCGACTCACTAAGTCTGCACACTTTTTACCAATGAGGGAAACTGACCCTATGGACAAACTAGCAAGACTGTACTTGAAAGAAGTGGTCACAAGGCATGGGATACCAGTCTCGATCATTTGTGATCGTGACCCCCGGTTTACGTCAAATTTCTAGAGGTCATTTCAGAAAGCTATGGGTACTCGGCTGGATATGAGTACGGCATACCATCCGGAGACTGATGGACAAAGCGAAAGAACCATTCAAACTCTTGAAGATATGTTACGCGCTTGTGTGATAGACTTTGGGAATGGTTGGGAAGGACACTTACCGCTGATCGAATTCTCGTACAACAATAGTTATCATGCTAGTATTAAAGCTGCCCCATTCGAGGCACTTTATGGCCGAAAGTGTCGATCGCCTGTGTGTTGGGCCGAAGTCGGAGATGCTCGGCTCACCGGTCCAGAACTTGTTCATGAAACAACCGAGAAGATTGTCCAAATTAAGCACAGAATGCAAGCTGCTCGTGATCGCCAAAAGAGTTACGCCGATGTGAGGCGTAAGCCTCTAGAGTTTCAAGTTGGTGATCGAGTTATGTTAAAGGTATCACCTTGGAAAGGGGTCGTACGTTTTGGAAAACGGGGAAAGTTGAACCCGAGGTATATTGGACCTTTCAAGGTGTTAGCCAAAGTGGGAACCGTTGCTTATAGACTCGAACTACCTCAACAGTTAAGCAGGGTTCATAGCACGTTTCATGTATCCAATCTAAAGAAGTGTTTATCTGACGAGCCATTGGCAGTTCCGTTAGATGAAATACACATTGATGATAAACTCCACTTTGTTGAAGAACCAGTGGAAATCTTGGATCGTGAGATCAAGAAGTTAAGGCGAAGTCGTATTCCCATCATCAAAGTTCGATGGAACTCCAAGAGAGGTCCTGAGTTCACATGGGAACGCGAAGATCAGTTCCGGGAAAAGTATCCGCACCTCTTCACAAAAACCGCACCCTCGAAAAATGTTGCATCTTGAGCCTTGGGACAAGGCTCTTCTAACGGGTGGAGACTGTAACATTTCTCATTTTCAGGTTATTTACGACTTTAATAAATTCCATTATTTATTTTTAGAGTTTTACGCGTTCGCTTTTAATTATTAACTTATAGTTAAATCGCGTAAACTAAAAATCAACGTTCAATGTAAACGGACATCAAACAAATTAAAGTTTACATCAAGCAAGTGTTATATGATTATTAGGAGTATAATTTATAACTTTTCATAATTTATTTTTGTTGGTTACGTAAAACGCTTACGTTTCGCAATAAATTACATTCGGTCATACCCGGAAGCACCTTTACCCATCTACACTCAAACAAATACCCACATTTATACCCAATACATAAAATTTAATCAATTCATCAACCAATTAAGCCTTATGGCCGGTTATAGCATGAATGCACAAGAAATAATTCACTTAATCCCCACTAGCTCTTCCACCATTATCATAAGTCTTACATAAAGATGTACCTTTGACCCATGTTACTAGAAATTGTCCAATCTTGGTACATTGCACCCTTTTGAGCCGTGGCCTCCTCCTAGGGAGGAGGAGAGCTCTTACACCTTGTCCTTAAACCACCATTAGTCCCCTAGTTTCATGTTAAGGTTGTTTAGGGTTTTCTTGCACTATAAAAGGAAGTCTTAGGTTATCTAACTCATACTCTTTCATGCAAGCTAATTTAATCACAAAAACTCCCTCCCTACTCCTCTAAAACCCATGACATACACTTAGTGTGCTAGGGTTTCATTTTAAGCTTGCATCCAAGGCATTCCAAGTATTCAAGTATTCATTCCAAGGTCACCTAAGGTTACTCAAGGTGTTAACAAGCTTGGATTCGGGTTTAACAAGGAATTATCAAGAAAACATATTTAGGGTTTTCTTGATTAGGGTTTTGATTTTGGAAGCTTGGTTAGGGTTTACATCTTGTGTTCATCATCCTACTTATCTTCTAAAAGGTCCATTTAAAGTATTCCATGTTCATTCATTCATTTCCTATTGTGTACATACTTGTTGTATAAGTTAATCACCACCTAGATTCATTTTTAAGTTATATAAAGTGTTTGAGGATTTCATATGAACAAGTGACAGGAACATTTAGAGGACTTAATACATGTAAGATATACTGTATATTACTTAGTAGAATAATGGTGCAAGGTCTTTAAACAAAAATGATTACAAACTAACTTTATTAACTAAAAACCCTAATTACTTTTTATACCTACTGTTGGGATTCGAACCATAAACCATACATTTTATATTATATAAAAATAAACTGTAATGAACAGTAAAAGTTACTGTTCATCAGAGGTTTAAACTTTATAAATATGATATTTTAATAAATTATCTTAATACTAATCCAAGGACATAAGGAACTCGAGAAATGGAATTATAATGAACGAGTTATGATTTAAACAAGTCACGTATAATTAATTCTATAAAAACAGTTTTTATAAACTGTAATGAACAGTAATAGTTACTGTTCATCAGAGGTTTAATATTTATAAAATAATATTTTGATAGATTTTCTCAATACGAAGTCGTGGACATAAGAAACGTATAAATCACGAAGTCAAAACGATAAAGATATAAGGTTTTAAAATCGCGTGCACTATTTTTACTTTTATACATTATTTTTATAGAACAATTAAATTAATAATGAAATATCATTATGTAACCAATAAAAACATTAAATCATATATTTTTATAAATGATACATTGGTAAATGAACTCGAGAAACGAAATTATAATGAACGAGTTATGATTTTAAACAAATACGTATAATAATTCTATAAGAATAGGTTTTTATAACACTGTAATGAACAGTAAAAGTTTTGTTATCAGAGGTTTAAAACTTTATATATATGATGTTTTGATTAGATTATTTTAATACGAGACATGGATACATAAGAAACGTATAAAAACAGAGTCCGAAACGATAAAGATATGAAGTTTTAAAACGCGCGCGCATTACTTTTATTTTTATACATTCTTTTATAAAAACAAATAAACTAATAATGAAATATCATTATGAAATCAATAAAACATTTACTCCTATATTTTTTTCCAAACAGTACATTAGTAAACGAAAATAATATTTTCTTACGGATACAAGTACACACACTTTCATTTAACAAAGTACGAGTTAATTATTGTTTTAACTTTTAAGGAACAAATGAAAACTATTAGGTGGTGGTGTAGTTATACGACATGTGATGTTTTAATTATATGAAATACATTATACTAATACGGCCTCACTCCCCCCCCCCCCCCCCCCCCCCCCCCCACCGCCCCTCCCCATATAATTAATTAGGTGGCATTCAAGTTGCCGATGGCGATTCACACTTACTGATTTAGTAATCAAATATCACTTACGGTGTGTTCATAGCCTCGCTTTTATACAATTAAATTGTTTTACAAACAAACTTTGGGTGAGAAAACATGCATCATTTTACATTTGGACGAAAGTACCTTTTAAACATATTACGAGTTGGTTACGTAGCTAAACCCACTATTGCTCCCACTATCTTGAACTGTTCAATTGCTAGTTAGCGAGCCCTGCGTTATGTTATGAATAGATCCTATTTGGGATTGAATCCGTTCGGTGTGTGCGCTCATCGGTTTTCGAAGTACTGAAACAACGAACGTATACATGTCGGAACAATTTGGATGTTGCGGGTTTGAACATCTACATGGGCACATTTAGTGCATTAAATTGCATACATATATGTCGAGCTTCGGTGTCATGAGCTTAGTGCACTTCGTAATTACTTTTAAGATATTGTATGTGTTACATGTCTTACTTTGGAAATCTTGTGGTCCTACTTTATACATTTACTAAACCTGTGAATTCACCAACTTTATGTTGACGTTTTAAAGCATGTTTTTCTCAGGTCAATAAGGTACGAGAAACAAGGATACATTGGTGGTCACCATTTTGGAGTCATTACTATAAAGATTTGGATGCATTACATTTTGGGAATATTTGTTATGTCTTAAAATCTTTACTTTTCATGGATGAACTATTTAAGCTTCGGGCTATTGTAACAAACAAGTCTATTTAATCCAATGTATCAATTTTAAACGACTCATATAGAGGTCGTTCTCATATCTCGTGCTGTTGATCTATGAATTAACACTCGCCAACCCATATTCCGCTGCGACCCATTTTGGGGGTGTTACATTAATAATACTCTTCAGAAACACGTGAAACCTATGACTCCATTTTGACTGATATGATATAATCAGATTGTCTATTTTACACCTAATCCTTTTGGTGTGACTCCAGGTGATACTCCATTTGGTATTAGAGGCTGATCTTCTTAACTATTTGGCAACAACAAAGTAGACTCTTCCCTTTGCTAACTTCTGTGTATGCCTTCAGATTTGTTAGTAAATAGTTGAAATCATTGTGCACGGATAATTATATGACAAGATAGTGTTTGTTTAGATAATACAATATAATAGTTCAACAGTTTTAAACTTATTTTGTGTTCAATGTTTAACAATTGCACGTGATACAAACGATTTATCTTTTCATGTGCTACAATGATACACTAATGATGGCCGAAGTGCAACCGATATTAAAAGAAACACCAAATCTTAGTCTATTGTATCTCTTTTTCTTTTCTCAGGTGTGGTCTATGCAAGATATTTAGTTATCATCACATGGAAGTTCAAAGATGTTTAGTTATAGTGTGCTGCCCCTAGTAACCAATTCAAAGGCTATTTTAGAGAATTTCACTGAAAAGGTTGGTTTTTCAACCTTCTTATAAAACATAACGTACTAATTCATTACAAAGTTTACTTGACGAACATGTAGAGGTTGTTCATGGGTTGAAAACTAGACCCGGCCAAAATCGGGAAAACAATGGATGATCACAAAATCTGGATTGGTTTAAATATGTTTGCATGCATCTGATTCTGGGATGGAACTGGTTTAGTTTGAACTCGGGTTGTAAATAATATACAACTCAAGTTTTTTAATCTGGAAATAATAAATTTAAAACTTCATATTCTTACTCAAGAGAGATAACTTCGCATGCTTTTTTAATGCTCGAAGGAGGGCTCACGTAACCTGTTCAGATGGTCCAAAGAGACGGTGTATGTACACTACTACGAACGAGCATTAATTAATGATGTGCTGAGCATTCAAAGAGGAAAAGAACCCGGAGTTATGTTATATATGCTGCCAATGGCTCATGGATCAGCAAAAGCTATATCATATTATAAATGGGGTTTTCCGTTTAATGATTTTTGGTTCTGTTATGGAACAGGTTTGAAATGCAGCGGCAACACTTAATGGCCAGGATATTCCTCTAACAATTCAGAGGCATGAATCGTGATCAGAAACTAAACAAATATTTACAACATTTGGCCTCATTGAGTCGATAAGTTGTATTAGTGCAGGTACTTTCCTATCAGTCTTAAAACAATGGAGCTCAAATGACAAAATTAACCCTCATATCTCCATAACTCTTAGATTCGAGGCCATACAAGGTACAATCTTTTTTAAGTTCATTTGAAAAAATATATTCCAATCCATCATGCTCATTGTTTATTACAGTAGCTTTAAATTAAAAATGTTATTCGTCACAAAAGTTAAATATGATGTTTGTCCTTATTTGTTCCTAGGATTAAAAGATTGCAAAAGAGATAGCGAGTCTTCAACAAAAGTTACAAAAGAAACACACACACACACCTCTTATCAAAACAAATTCCAAAAGCGAACCCGCCCGTCGGGCGGGTTACGTAGCTAGTATATATATATATTAGGGATGAGCACGGTACCGGTCCCGTACCGGTACCGTACCGAATTAGTGGTACCGATTTTTTCCCGAGCATAAATTAGTGGTACCGATACCGTACCGAACGGGATTCGGGTACCGGTACTGGGAAATCGATGGTTTTTCCCGTTTTTTTCGGTAATTTCCCGATTTGATACCGGTCCCGTACCGAACTAGTGGTCCCGATTTTTTTTTT
>BQNB010084389.1:0-28766 GCA_026074375.1 Tanacetum coccineum | reverse complement strand
ATAATATATTCACAAAAATCGAGAAAATAAAATATTTTTGTATTTTATATTTTTATAATAAGAAGAAAATATTCATAAACGCAAAAGATAACTTCACGATGAAGGGTCTTTAAGGCACAACAAACTTCAACTCGATAATCGTACACACTTCCCCGGCAGCGGCGCCAAAAATTGATCCACCACTTAATATATATGAATATAATATAATATAAATATATAATAAGGATAAATATCAATAATAGTAGATAAGTAAGTATTTCGTGAGGCTTTTAAGAGGATTATTACTTTTATCTAAAGCAAAAACCCTAAAAACCTTCCTGGGTCGTTTCCCGACGAGGCGTGAATTTGAGAATCGAGAATCGGCTTGTGAACAATGCTTGAATGATCAAAGATTTGATTTGGTTTTCTATTTCTACAAATAAAATGCAAAAAGAAGTAAGGGCAAATCTAAAAACGTAAGCAATTAAAGTAAAAAACAAAGAAAAACAATAACGGGACCAAATCCCATTCTTTAAAAAAACAAATTCTACAATTTTAACCATACAAAAGTAAAATTAATTTTCCTAAGTCCTAAATGATAAAAGAAAATTTTTAAAAAAGAATTATATTTTTTTGACTTTTATTTAATTTATTATGAATTAAAAACTGTTTTAATCTGAATTAAATATTAAAAATACTAATCTAAATCATAAAAATCTAAAAAAATCATGAAAAATGCATTGAACAGTGCTGGTTCTATGAAAAATAAAATGGTGAACACAACTTATCAAATAAGCTACAAAATAAGCCTAAATAAGTTGTTAGGCAAAAAGGGCTAAAAAGGGGTTAAAAGGAAAATGGGGTAGACTTATAAATGAAAAAGACCCCATGGCAGTTGGTTGTGTGTGGTGTGTGTGAGGTGTTGGCTATAGAAGGGGGGAGGTCACAGGTTCGAACCCTATGGCCTCCTTTTTTGTAAAACATTTTTTTTTATATTTTCTTTTTGGAAAAGCTAAAATAAGCAAAAATAAACAACATTAATAAAAAGACTTTTATTAAATTTTAAAAATAAGCCAGAAATAAGCTGAGAAAAGTTGACAGATATGCTAAGTTAAACTAAATGACTAGAAGTTCAAACTGTTTGGCTTTGGGGACTAAATAAGCAACAAGAACAAGTAAACAAGCTAAAACAAATGATCTCCTAGCTCTATTAAGCACTTGGGAACAAAAATAAGCAAATACATTAAGCTAAAAGGCACTAAAAATCTAATAAAGGGCATAAGAGACATACAAGCATGCTAACTTACTACTTTTAAGCTAAGATAAAAGACAAATAAGCATGGGGATTAAGCTAAAAAGTGAAAACAAGTGAAGTACTATAAGCTACTAACAAACAAGCAAAAATTAAGCAATCTAAACTAAGGATTAGGCTAGAAAAAGATAAGCTAATATGACATATTACACTATATAATTTTAACTTAAACTCATAAACATGAAAAAGCTCTAAAAGCTTTAATAAGATGCAAGTAAGCTAAAGAAGCTACCAGGCCATTAACCTATTCTAAATAAGCTCAACTGAACCTAACTTAAACATTTCCAAATAAGTTGTAAGCTAAAAAAAGTAAAACAGATTATGCAAATAGATTGGATTTTCAGTTTTTCAAATACTAAACTACCATTTTGCAGCCCAAGAATAAGCTGACAAATAAGCTCTAAAATCCCTAATAAGCTAAAACAGATTGAGAATGGACTACTACCTAATTTTGCAACCAACTTTTAAAAGCTGTAACAAACATTAGTTTACTTAATTTTTATCCTAAATTTCACCAAAAACCAACCTATTTCTTACTTTTTTTAAAACTGTTTAGACCCAAACCTTTAAAATGGATGAAACAGAACTAAGACTTGTGAGACCAAATTCTTAACATGAAATATGAGTGCATTTTGAACATAAAAACACAACTCTAATGACCTTTTTAAGATGTAGCACTAATAAGCTGGTAAACATATTTTTAGACTATGCAACTTTCACAAACCAAGTAAAACTTACTAAACCTGCTAAAAACTTTTTGAGACTTATTAAAACTACTTATTATACTATATTTAAGTTAAATGGAACTGACTAAAAAGCTAATACAAGCATTAGCAGCCTTAACTTATAGTTAAGATTGCTAAACCAAACACCCCTTTATGAATCTAATTTCCAATTTTAAGCTGATTTATTCCTAAAAAGCCACAAATTATTGAAAACAGATCAAACTTAGCTATATTAAAATACTTTTAAGCAAAGACTTTAGGAAAATAAGCACAGACCAATAAGCTAACCTTATTGGTACTTTTGGACAGTTTTAATGAAAACTAGAGCAAATAACCTTAAAACTCAAATCAACTAATAACTAGATTAGATCTAAACATAATAAGCACAAATAAGACAAATAGAAACAGGTTTAAGCACTAAATAAGCAAATAAGCAGTAATAAGCATTAAAGTGAAAATGAGCTAAAAGTTTAAAATGAAGAGTACCTCAATCCCTTGCTCAAAACAGGGAATTCAAGTAGCTTTTTCAAGCTTAATCTACAAGCTCAGCTTATTAAATAAGCTGTGAACACCCCATAAGCCCTTCCATTTTAGGCTTATCATCCAAAAGAGCTTAATACCATAATCCTTAACCAATGACTTTGTAACTGAACAATCAAACTCAAATAAGCTTTTGAAAGCTTATTTGAGCTTAAAGAGAGCTTAAGTAAATAGATTAGCTTATTACGAATTTTGAGTACATTCAATAAGAAAAGGCTGAATTTAAAGAGCACATTTGATTTAAAATGAAAATTACTTTTATTAATGAAAAGTTCAAGTACAATAAGCTAAATTGAAATACAATAAGGATAAAATAAGCTGGAAATAAGTTAAACTACTCTACTCCTAAACTATATTACTCTACACTAGATGGTTTCAACTGTTGACTTTTAGTCCTAAATATAGACTTCAAATGAAGCTCGAGTTTCTTGTCTTGTGTTTGTTGTGTTTGTTGTGAGAGAGGCTTCAAGTCTTCATCATAGTCATCCATTATGAGTGCTCTCCAAGCCAAACGATCTCAACCCTTTATTTTTGTCTTCTTATTTGGACGAATGAGGGTTTATGGGATTGCCAAGGTAGAAAATGACCCATGTGATGTGGGGTTGAGAGGAGGGTGATATTTTTATTGTTTTGTTGCAGGGTGCAGGGTGAAGAAGACACAGAAATAGAAATTTGGCCCCAAAATGAAGGTTTGTGTTTGTATTCTGTTTGGTGATAACATGGGTGAAGGTTTGGGGTATTGATAGAAATGCTACCTACAAAAACAATAAACCCCACAAGCCAAAAATTGATACGCCCAAACACACTATATATATAAGTATATTAGGATGTAAACAATTATAGTATAGTAAGTATTTTCTGTTGGGTTCGAGAAACAAACTTTTAACCAAAGTAGTCTCAAAAACCTCCCGGGTCGTTTTCCCCCGACGAAGTGCGAATTGAAAATCGGCTAAGTTCGTGATCGCGTGTTTCGAATGGTTTAAAAGATTTTTGATTTGATTTTCTAAATCCTACTAAATGTAAATGACAAGTAAATAAATGCACGAAAACAAGTAAGCAAGTAACGACAATTAAACACGTAAGAATAAAAATATAAACGGGAATTAAAAATGTGACCTATAAGCAAATAATTCAAATTCAATCCCTACGAATGCAAATTTAATTTTTATACATCCTAATTGACAAAAGAAAAATTTTAGAAAAAGAATTATATTTTTTTGCTTTTTATTTTATTTATTATGAATTAAAAATGATTTTAATCTAGAAAATAAATTAAAAATAGAGATCTAATCCTAAAAATTCTTGAAAAATGAGGAAAAGTACTTAGGATAATGGAGAATCTATTAAAAATGCTAACTTGAAAATTTGCTTAATGAATAAGCAGAAAATAAGCCATAAAGCTCGAATAAGCAAAATGGAAGAAACACCTTAATAGAAAAATACGTTGGGGATTAAGTGTGTGTTATGCTAAGACGTGTATGTGCAAAGGGGAAGGTCATGGGTTCGACCCCCATGGCTTCCCTTTTTATTATTTTTTTTATTTTTGAAATCTTTTTAGAAAAACTAAAAAAACACATGAAAATAAGCAAATAATCTAACTAGCATTTCTTATGAAACATGAAAATAAGCTCAGAAAAAGCAATTGAATGACATTTTGCTTCTAAAGGTATTAAGACAGTTTTATAAATGACAGAAATGCAATTTTAAGGCCAATTTAAAAGCTAGAAGAAGGATTCTTATGCAAAAACGAAAAGAAGCTAAATGAAACTTATCTTACAGACTACTAGAATCAGCAAAAAGTTTAGAATTTGAAACACAATTAAGCAACTAAAAAGCTCAAACAAAAGTGCTACTTAGGCATAACTGGTGACCGTTTGGGTGAAAATGGGTAAAGATGGTTTTGACTAAGAAACGGTTAACAAAACGGTTTGACCAGATAATGCACTAAAAATAGAACACTAATAAAGCATTAAACAACAACTTCTAAGATTTTACACCTCAAATACAAGAATTTAATCCTAAATCCAAACCTGTTATCACAGAAACTAAAATTTAATGAGAATACTTGGTTGAAACTTAAATCTAACTAAAACTCAAACAAATTCTTGTAAGCTTGATTCTAAAACAGATTTGTGCAATACCTAAAGTGACCAAAGTGGTCAAAACCAATAGTAGTACTAACTTGAAGTTAGTACTGCCCTAGTCCCAAACACCCCTTTAAAAACAGTTTTGCAAAATTAAGCTTCTAAAAATGATTTTTATCCCTAAAACATGTAAGACCAGATATTAAACACCTTAATATTGACCTAATAAGCAAATCTAAACAATAAATTTAGCCATATCAACAATGAAATAGATTGTGAAAGTTTTGATGGAATTTAAACAATTTTTTAGCATAAACTTAAAAACTAAAATCCAATCAATAACATTCAAAAACAGATTTATGAAACACTTAAGCATTACATATTAAGCACATTAGAACAGAAATAAGCATACGAATAAGAAACAATAAGCAACTACAAAGTATGACTTAAAAGTGAACTAGAAATCTTACAAGAGGTCCTTAGATCTTGATGAAGTCCTAAATTCTAACCTAACACCCCTAATCCCTCTTGAATCAGCATCAAATTCAAACCAAACCAAGCTTAAGCAAGCTTTTAGATCTAAAATCTAAAACCAATCCACAAGCTTCCAAATACAAAGAGAACTTGAATCTTCAAATCCAAAAGCTCAAATGAGCTTTAACAAAGCTCAATACAGTAGGAGAGAACAGTAATGAATAACTTAAACAAATAATTGAGATGATTGAATGAAATAGTAACAATGGAAATGGAACAATATTTTTGTGATTTTTTATTGATTGAAAAGGAATTACAATACAATAAAGGAAATGAAAAGGTAATTTAAAGTGCAGTAAATGAAAATTTATGATAAGTAAATTGACATGTAAGTAAAATGGTAAACCAATTTTAAATGCATAAATTGGGGACCATTTCTAAGCTAGCTATCTATCTCTATTTATAGGACTTTGAGGAGGTCTTGAGGAGCCTTGGTGTGTTTCTTTTGTGAGTAGAAAGTTGAGTAGAGCCCAAGGAGTTGATCCCAGCCTTTCAATCTATGATCCCATCTTGAAAATTCAATCTTAGCCGTTGGATGTAGGAGTGTGTTGATCCGGATTGCCAACGTGGCAGTGGGGAATGGGTGTCATGCTTATTTCGTGTTAGGAGGAGCGTGTGATGTGTGATGTTGATGTTTACTGGCTTGGGGAATTTTACCCTGTTTAAAATTAACGCAGGGGTTAAACGAAGGGGAAGGGTGAACAGTGATTTGTTTTCCCGCCCCATTTTTAGTTAGGTTTTAACTGTCATTGACTGGGTGTTTTAACTGAGTTGACCTGGGCTAAGTGGGATAAAGGTTGGGCCGGGTGTTGGGTATTTTGGTTAAGTTGTATAAGTTTAACACTTAACAAGTGTTAACTATTTGTTTAGGTTAGGGACTAGTTTTGTAAAAGTGGGGATTGACACCGTTAGTCCCTAAAGACTTACGGTGTTACGGTTAAAATGGTTAACGGGATCATGGGTTTTGGGCTTTTAGGCTTGTCTTGGGCTTTCATTTGAAAATTACACATCTTCGGCCTTGGCTTTCACGCTCTTTTCATTCTCGTGTCCGGTTTGGTCTGTTTTTAGGCTATTTTTGTCTTTTTATCCAATATCCGTTCTCTGCATATGAATAACATAAAACACACAATATACAATACATTTTTGTCCTTTTGTGGTCTTTTTGGCCTAATATAGTGTACAAATGGTATGTGTAAATTAGCACATACCAAATTCCCCCATACTAAGATATTGCCGTGTCCTCAGGCAATGTAATGAATGTACGTTATGAAAACCAACAAATTTAAATCCCGTCAACTAATAACCTCGAAAAAGTAGCTTAGTGTTCGTCAAAGGAGATTTAAGGATCGTTAGTTTTTAAAACTCCCCGGTTTTTACCTTTATCTATAAATATCCTTTGCATTAATCATCACGAAACACATATTTGACTTTCATTGTAAAATTATAACTTTTAAGGATCATTGAATAAGAAACACATTATTACTAGTGCTCAAAAAGGTACATTCATTATCCTTGATTTTTCACTAGTCTCCAAACTAAGTTCAAAAACGAAATCCTTGCTCGATACAAGTTAAGAATGCTAACACTACTCATAAATACCAATTGTGTATCACTTGTTCTCCCATAAATCCTAAGTTTGTATCTCAAGATTTTACTTAAGTCATATACCCGAAGGCTCATTAATACTTGTTTCGATACTTATTTAATCTAAAAATAAAAGCGGGACGGTTAAAAATAAAATTTAGCTTCCACCCTTATCTTTGGAAAACCGATGAAGTGAATGAAATTTTGGCTTTTGTTGCTTTTGCCTTAATTCATGTCATATGCCCTAAGGCTCTTTAAGACATAAATCAAGTCATATTATTTACACCATATACCCTTAGGCTCTTTAAGGTAAAAATAATTAAGCAATATTTTTGGTATGTGCTTAATTACACATACTATTTTTCCATTAAAATCGGACTTAAATGACCAAAAACGTACCAAAAATACATTGTATTTGTATGTTTTCACTTATATTGTGCAGGAAACGGATATTCGACAAAAGGACAAAAAATTAAGCCAAAACGGACAAAACCGAGCACGGAACGGACAGAGCGTGAAAAAGTCAAAGTCAATCAGTCAAAAGTCTAAGTCATCAAAAGTCAAGTCAAAAATAATGCCGACGTCGAAGAAATACTTAATGGGCCAACCCGCACCCATCTAATGGGTCGGGTCAGCCCATTAAGATATTTATACTAAAACTTATAAGACTTAAGTCTTATAAAAAGCCCAATGTCCAAATCCAAAACCCTTATATACCCGGCCCATCAATAGGCCCAAACCATTAACCCCTTAACACCCTTTAACCACAAACCCATTAAGCCCTTTTCACTATTAGTCCTTAAAGGACTAACGGTGCAACACACCATACATACTCAAGGACCAAAAGTGTTAATGACCCAAACCTGTCACCCCATAACCTTTAAAATCCTTTACACCCGTGGTCCTTATACCCCTAATCCTGTTACCCTGCTTATAACAAAACCAAAAACCCTTTTCCCGCTCAAAAATACTATTCATCGTCTCTTTCCCCACCTCGTCTATTGTACCCCTAAACAAAACCATCCCTTTCCTTAGCCTCACTACTTCATAAGCTACCAATTGCCACCTTGGCAATCCTAAACAACCCTATTCGTTGAAGGATGAAGACAAGGATTTAAGGGCTAGGATTTGAGGACTTGGAGACCAAGCAAAATAGACGGCTATGATGATGGTTTTAAGCCTCTCATACAAGAAACACACCAGCTCTCAAATGTCTCACTAAAGAAGCACAAAGTGAAGACTTAAAGATTTTTAGTATAAATATAGGACAATTGTAGCTTATTTTCTTTTATACAATCTTGTGTAAACGAAATTTAGACCATTTTAATACTTGTCATTTAAATTTCTGTCATTTAATTTTAAGCATTGTAATTTTTTTTAGTTAATGAAAATTTCAAGTTTTCTTTAAATACTGTCATTAACTTACATTGTCATTTAAATACTGTTTTTAAGCTCTTATATAAGCTTTTGAATCATTAAAAGCTTATATAAAAAATTGTTTACTTATCTGTCTTAAAAAATCAAGAAAATCACACAAAAATCCACTCCTAAATCACCTCAGCTTATTTTGGAAGAAAAGCCAGACTTGGAAGGGCTTTTAAGACCAAACTAGCTTGTCTTTGACAAGCTAGAGCTTATAGATCACTTTATTTACCCTGTTTTGAGTAAGGGTTTTATAAGTTTCTATTTTTCAATTTTTTGCTTATTTAATGTTCATGTGCTTATTTATGCTTATTTTCTGCTTATTTGTGCTTATTTATGTTGTTTTATGCTTACTTGTCCTTGTTTATTGCTTATATGTCCTTTGTTTAAGATTTTCTTTAAAACTGTCATTTTAGCTTTAATTCTGCTCTTTCTTTGTTTGCTTATTTAAGTGCTTAATTGTTATTGGACTCTGCTTATTTTTGCTTTGTTGTAATCTGTTTTCAATACCCTTTGTTTAAAACATCAAAAATCAGCTTTAAAATAGGTTTTAGAAACTTAAAGGGGTGTTTGGGATAAGAGACCAAAGTGGGTCAAAATGTGTTAAAAACTGTTTGGGTCACTTGTTTAGCTTTTACAAACCTTTTTTAAGTCAAAACAATCTGTTTTTAAGAGTTTCAAAGTCTAAAACTTATTTTGAGGGTTTATTGAAGTCATAGTTTGAATCTGTGAGTTTTGAACTTTTTCATTTAGCTTAATTGTCTAGTTTTTTATTAGGGGCTTGTAGGCCTAAATTTATGCTTGATTTAGGTGTTCAATGCAGTAGAATAGGTTTAGGTTAAGTCTTCATTAGTTGGTTTAGTCTTAGTTAAAATCTATCATAGGTAGCATTGTCACAGTTTTTAAAAGCCTAAAACCCACTTTTTAATCTTAAATTTAGTCAAGTTAAAGTTAGATTTAGGTTTTATAATTGATAGCATGATTAGTGTGTAGTATAGAGTTCATCTGTTTTAGCTTGTTTCACTTTTTAAAAACCTTTTTCTAGCTTATTGATAGGGCTGCAAAAGCCAAGTTGTATAAAAAAACCAAAAAGTAGCAAATCTGTGTAAACCAGCTTTTTAATTTAACTTTTTCATGGCTTAAATGAGTTTCAAACTGTTTTCTCTTGGAAGATTTAGATAGCCTATTGTTCAAGGTTTTCAGTGGTATAGGTTTAAGCCACAAGGATCCATTAGGTGGCTTAAAATTAAGCCCAAAAGTGCCCTTGTGGCTGTTTGGTTGACTGTTTTTGGCCAATAAGCTTATTTGCTTATCTGAGCTTTTGGCTTATTAAGATTGCTTAAGTAGTGCTTAGTTTTGCTTATTAGGATTGGTTTTAAGCCATTTTAGCTTTGTTAGCTTATTTAGAGCTTATTTTTATCTTTTTAGCACTTTTAGTTTAAAATTTTCAAGTTAAAAAGCCTTTTAGTTATTCTGTCCCTTTTAAGCTTAGTTTAGCCATTCTTGTTAGCTTATTTTGGATTCTTGGAGCTTATTAGAGTTAGGTTTAAGATTGTCTCTGCCTATTTTCTTTTTCTTTTGGCTTATTAGTCTAAAAATGCTATAACAGTTTAGCCTTTTTGGTATTTAGGCTAATCTGTCATTTTTAACAGCTTATTTGAGGGCTTATTTGTGGTTTCTAAAAAAGTTGTTTTTATTAAAAGTGCTTAATTTTAAGTCCTTAAGACTTAATAAAAATATATTGGGAAGGAGGGAAATCCAGGGTGAGCACAAGACTTGAACCCCAGACCTCTACCTCCCTCAACCAATATATTTAACACACACACCTCACACCACCTCGCCCTTGGGACTTTTCTGTCATCTCTTCACCACATTATTCTTATATCTTTTTTTAGCCCATTTAAGCCATAAGCCTTTTCGGCTTATTTCTAGCTTATTTAGATAAGCTGGGTGACCCAACTTATTTTTCTTAGCTTCTTCATAGTATGTAGGATTTTTTGTAATATTTTTTGATTTTTTATAATTCGTTTAGCATTTTTAATATTTAATTTAGATAAAAATTGTTTTAAATTCATATAAAATTATTAAAAAATATATATATATAATTCTTTTTTAAAAAAATTTCTTTTATCATTTAGCACCTAGGAAAATTAAATTTGCATCCGTAGGGTTAAAATTTCACAATTTGGTTTTTTAAAGAACGGGTTTTGATTCCCGTTCTTGTTTTTTAGGTTTTCAACTTAATTGCTTTCGTTTTAGGGTTTTATTTACTTGTCTTTGCTTATTATTAGTAGAATTAGAATCCTAACCTAAAAAACTTTCAAACCATTTAAAAGCGCGATCACTAACGTTAACGATTTTCAATTCACGCCTCGTTGGGAAACGACCCGAGAGATTTGTGTAATTTACTTTGGTCAAAAGTAATTTCGTTGAATCTTTTGGAATACGTGTATTATATTTGATATAATTACCCCTAAAAAGGCAATTATCATTTTGGCGCCGCTGTCGGGGATGTCGTGAGACGATTATCGTGTTTACATTTGAAGATTAGTTTTTGAAGACCCTTCCTCGTGAAGTTATCATTTTTCGTTTGTGAATATTTTCTTATTATTAAAAATTAAAAAAAATACCAACAATACTTTTCCTAAAGTATTGAAAGTACCAAAAAAATTAAAAAAAACCAACAAAACAAATCGTGTTGTTAATTGTTATAATCGGCTAACCTTTGAATTACAAATTATAAGGAGGGTATAAGGCGGGCTTGATCCAAGGAACATTGCCCAAAAAGGAAGAACGATTTTAAATCGCTTCAGCGTGCTAATTCCTTTCGCTCTCTTGTGAGTAGTTTAAAGAGCTACCGTGGACTTTTAACATCCGGTTACCAAAAATATTGTGTTGTTCTTGTTTTTAGTGCATGCGCACTCGCTCTTCTTCGAATCTAGTTGGTGAATCTTCTCCTAATCCAACTACTTCAAATCCAAAACGTCGTAACCGTAGACGTTCAAAACAAAGAGTCGAACCGTTCGCTCTTGAAGAATCTCCCGTAGATACGATGGCCGATCAACGTACTATGGCAGAATTGCTCCGTGCACCCACCGAGGGTTATGCGGAGGCAATTGTGGTTCCACCAATTCTTGCTGAGCATTTCGAGCTCAAGCATAGTCTCATTAATATGATGACTTCGGACCAATTCTTCGGACTTGAGAAAGACAATCCTCATGATCACATTCGTTGGTTTAACAAAATAACTTCCACAATAAAATACAAGGATGTGCCAAATTCAGCGATTAAGCTTATGCTTTTTCATTCTCTCTTGCGGGGGCAGCCCGTCGTTGGCTCGAGAAAGAACCCCCTCGTTCTATTCTCACTTGGGAAGATCTTGTTTCCAAATTCATCAATGAATTCTTTCCTCCCTCAAGAACGACAAATCTCCGAAATGAAATTTCTAACTTTGAACAACGTTTTGGTGAATCATTTCATGAGGCATGGGACCGTTACAAGGATCTCCTTCGTGCATGCCCTCGTCATGGTTTTACCGAATTGCACCAACTTGATACCGTCTACAATGTCTTAAACCCGGCCGACCAAGATTCTTTGAATTCTGCCGCCGGTGGAAATCTTTTGGAAAGAAGTACTCGAGATGTGTTGACGATTATCAAAAACAAATCCAAGGTCCGCAATTCACGAAACAAATCGATTGTTTCTCAAGTGAAATCAAGTGATGTTAATTCTTCTTCTTCCTCTGATATAGCCAAACTTACTCATGCAGTAAATCAGCAAACGAGTGTTGTGACTACCGCCATGACCGCTATTCTCAAACAATTTCAAGTAACCCTACCTCCAGCTTCCGTAAAGGCTGTTGAGGAAATTTGTGTTACTTGCGGTGGTGCTCATCCATATTATCAGTGTCTCGCCGCCGATGGCAACACTTTCCCGAAATTTCGGGATAATATTCAAGGATACGTTGCAGCAGCCGCGGGTAACTACAATCAGGGTAATTCCGGTTATCGTCCTCCGAGTGTGGCTAATCAAATTCGACCACCGGGTTTTGCTCAACCAAACGTGCAAAATAATCAAAACCGGTTTAGCCAACCTCAAGGATATAATCGAGGAAACAATTTCAATCAAAATACATCTTATCAAGCTCCAACTCAACAAACTCAAGTTGTCCCTTTAAGTGAGTTGGAGAAAATTAAGAAGATAAATGATGTTAATATAAAAGCCATGCAAGCTCAAATTAACAATGTGAAAAATGAGTTAAGAAATGAAATGCAAACTTCGATTCAAGCTTCAATGTCAAATCAAACCAATGAGCTTAAGAACATGATGGCTAGCTTTTTCCAAATGAACACCGCTTCTACCTCGGGTTCAGGATCTCTCCCTAGCAACACCGTTGCTAACCCGAGAGGTGAATTGAAAGCCATCACCACCCGAAGTGGTCTTGTTCTTGATGGACCTTCCGTTCCTATGCCTCCTCCATTCATTAATCCGGAGGAGGATGAACGTAGAGGAGACTTTAATAGACCCGAAACTAGCGAAGTATACCATTAAAGTCCCACCTAAACCTCCTTCACAAAGAAATTATGTGGTGCACCAAAGGGATCCTCGTCACCCTCATATCCCTTATCCTTCAAGAATGCACCAAGAAAAACGGCAAGAAAAAGATGAAGTCCAAATTTATAAATTTTGGCAAATGTTTAAACAACTTCACGTCAATATCTCTCTTGCTGATGCTTTGATTCTTATCCCAAAATACCAAAAAATGCTTAAAAGTCTCCTTTCCAATAAGGAGGAACTTTTAGATCTGGCAAATACACCCCTCAATGAAAATTGCTCAGCGGTTATCCTTAAGAAGTTACCCGAGAAACTAGTAGACCCTAGGAAATTTCTCATTCCGTGTGATTTTAGAGAGCTCAAGTGCAAAGCCCTAGCCGATCTAGGTGCTAGCATCAACTTAATGCCACTCTCGGTTTGGAAAAAGTTAGGTTTACCCGAGCTTATTTTCACCCGCATAACCCTTGAACTAGCTAACCGGGCAATTTGTACACTAGCAGGAATTGCAAGAGATGTCTTGGTTCCGGTTGAAAAGTTCACATTCCCCGCCGATTTCGTCATCGTTGATTATGAAAGCGATCCTCGAGCCCCCCTTATCTTGGGAAGACCTTTCTTACGGACCGCTCGTGCTTTGATTGACGTTCACGGAGAAGAAATGATTCTCTGTGACGGTGACGAAAGATTAATCTTGAATATGAAACATGATACTTCAAGCTATTCTAAAAATCCTCAAAAAGAATCAATCAACATGATTTACATCTACAATGTCTCTTATAAAGATTATCGTGAGGACTTGTTTGCAAATGAAAAGATAACAAATCATCTAAGTGGCAATCCCATTTTTTCTTCAGAACCAGACACACTCAATTCTGATTTGACTTCACCGGAAGTTAAAGATGATATCTTTGATCAGGAGGGAGAGATTTTTCTAATTGAAAAATTGCTAAATCTTGATTCTACCAAAGATCTCCCTCCCTCTCCATTAAGTGGCAGTACCACTTCTTCTTCTTCTCTCGCAACTTCTGAAATTAGTGATTATTCACTTGAGGAGTTCGCCGATGAACTCGCTCTTATTAAATCATTTCCACCGGGAAATGATGACATGACTCCGGAAGACGTTATTAGAGAGATAGAATATTTGCTTAACCGTGATCCATTAGCGGAATATTCTCCTAATAACGATCTTATTGATACCATTCCTGAGATGTTCACCGATGAACATACTCTTGATTTTTCATCTCCACCAAAATATGATGATGCCAATGATGATCTTTTTTATCTCAAGACCGATAATGATAAATGTGGAAAAATATTATATGATGATCCATTTGACTCTAAGGAAGATAAAATCAAAGAGTCTAAACTCTTGATTGATGAACTTGATTCCCCTGGATCAAGTATTTTCCTTCCTCCTTTTCTCGAGTGTGACTTGGTTTTCTATGAGGATTTTTTCGAGGTAGATACTTTGTCTTCAACCAACAACGAGGACAAGGTATTTAATCCGGGTATACTCATTCATGAGAACCTTTTTTAAGTCACCAATCAGGCAACAATGGAAAAGAATGTAAAGAAGTTATCTAGTGCTTCTTTAATTCTTGAGGATTTTAATCCTCCTCTTTATGAACTTCCTTTCCAAAAAGAAGTTCCCGGGTTCGAAACTATGCTCTCGTTTTCATCCAAAAATGAGGAAAAAGTTTTCAACCCCGGGATTCTCACTTCTAAAGGAGTTCATACTTCTCTTATCCCGGAATTATCTCATCGGGACCCTAAATCTTTCAAAGTCATTAAAATTTTTGAAAGCCCGATGGAGATTTTTCCTTGCTCTTTTGGAGAGGACATCCGTATTGTGGATGTTCTGTGTCTCCATTTCTATCCCCCTTAACCAGTTAAAGTATGGGGGGTCGGGTCAAGCTAAGTGACCTAAAACAAGCGCTTCGTGGGTGGCAACCCATGCTTATCCTAATATAATTATATAGTAGTAATGAATAAGTGTGATGTGTGAGGGCTCGCCTCTACCATTCTCGTGTTTTGTGTTTTGTGATATATGTCCAGGATTGCCCGGATTTTTGAAGCCTTTCGTGCTCGTGGTTTTGTCCTTCGTTCACTCGAGCTTCAAATCCTCAGCTTCATTTTGGGAATCCAATATCTTAATCTTATCGACTAACGTTTATCTATTAACATAATTAATAAACGGCTTTAGATTTACATAGAGACCCTTCTTAAAACATTGAATACAATGTTCAGTTCTAGTATGGGGGGATTTATCGATTTGATTGTGCCTGTAGCCGTTGTTTTCGCGTAATCCCATTTTTACCACCTAAATTCCAAAAAAATGAAATTTTTTTAAAAATTTCAAAAATAAAATAAGTGTTGTCACAATTTTGACTTTCCTGCTGGGTAGAATAAGAATAAATTTTGACTCGATCGAGCGTGTTGAGCTCTAGATTGTTCCTTCACTTTTAGAGTAAGCATTCGCGGATCTTTGCGAAGAACGAAAAATAATAGAGTTAAGTATGAGTTGGATGCTAAACAAGGATTATTTGGAAATCTTCAGAGCTCATAAGTGTAATTTGTGGCTTTTCTCTTCCATGAGCTTCTAACCGGACTAATAATGCGTGCTCTCTTCGAAAATTAAACTTAAATCAATAATTTTTGAAGTATAGTCGATATCAATAATTTTAGTTCAAATTTATACTTAAATTTTCTAAAAAGAAATTTTCTCTATATCGTGATATTATATGTTAAAAAAATGAGGTAATAATAATAATAAACTGTGGGCTAATAAAAGTTTACTGCATCTTGCCGGCTCACAACCGATGTTGCAGTCTTCTAAATAAGGCACATAGTAATTATCCGAGACTGATAAAAGTTTGATGCATCTTGCCGGCTCACAACCGATGTTGCAGCCTTCTAAAAAGTCGAGGATTTCATTAGTTTAATGGATGTGTAATTATATTAAGTGTAATAAATGTGATTTAATAAATATAGGGAAAATCTCTTTTTCTTAAATTTAAATATGCTTTTGAACTAAGACTATTCTGTTTTTAAATTGTGATTTTATGTATATACGGGAAATCCAAGGGTTTTGAAACCGAAGGTCCGTGAGTCCCGATACTAGTCTCTGTGGGGTGTCAAAAGCCTGGTCACTTAGCCGCAAGGTTGGGATGTGCCGAGACGAAAGTCGCTACATGGGATGATCTCGCCTTCAAATTCATTATTCTCGGGTGGAACGTGAAGCATAGAAATTTTGCAAAACGTTGATCCATGGTTGAAATTCGAAATGGCACATTCACCTAAGATATAATAATTGTCGGGAGCGAAAAGTTCACAAGTTACAAGTATGAGTAGTGTTAGCATCTTAACTTATATTTAACGGTGATTTCGTTTTAAGCTTGGTTTGGAATAAGTGAAAAGTCGGGAACGATGAATTTATCCTTTTTGGGGCATTTTAGGATTGAAATGTTTCTTGTTCTATGATCCCTAAAAGTTATAAAAATAACGAAAGTCAAACGATCTAGTTAGTTGCTTAATATGAAAAGTACAAAAAAATGAAAAAAGGGAAAAATACAAAAATATGTGTGGGAATAAGTGTAGTTATTTGAAAAATGGTAAAAACGTGGCTTTTCAATGCTATTGATTCTTTAATTCCCCTTGATGAACACTTAGCTACTTTTTGAGGTAATTAGTCAAGGGGGATTGATGGTCTTAGTTTTCTTAAGTGTTTACTTGTAGCATTGCGTGAGGACACGGCAATAGTTTAGTATGGTGGATTTTGGTATGTGCTTAATTACACATACCAATTTTTCCAATCACTAATTTTATAAGTACCATATACCCTAAGGCTCTTTAAGGTATAAATAATTTCATGATTAGTATTACTTTTTCCATATACCCTAAGGCTCTTTAAGGTATATGCAAAGCAATAAACATGTAATGCATATAATAAGCCAAAATTCGAATCATCGGCTTTCAAATCAAAGGAAAATTACTAAAAATTAAGTTGAACCGGACAACCTTACTTATTAAACATTTATGCATATAAGTGAAACAAGCTAATGGGAGAAAAAGCCACAATTAATATCTATAAGCCTTAAAGAAATCCAACTATTCCACGTTTAGCATTCCAACTTATATTCTACTCTGTCATTTTTCGTTCTTCGCAAATTTAAAATCTTTAAAAAAAGATCTACGAATACTTAGCCTAATAAACTAGCTTTGCATTTTTAAAGTCAATTATGGAAACTTGCAAAATCTTGGCTTGATTAAGCTAGAATTCGCATTTTAAAGCTTCTTGTATAAAGGAATAGCAAAAGCTAAAGTTTATAATGGTTAAGGGGTCTAGCTAGGGCTTAACACGCCCGGTCAAGTCAAAAATATACTTTTATTCTCACCAACGGAAAGCCAAAAATTGGTGTTTTAAACACAAAATTTTTAAATTTTTCTCAAAAAAGGCATATATATAGAGGTAAAAACAAGGTTGCGTGAGCATGCAAGTAAATCATATCGATAGATAACCCCCATACTAGAACGAAACATTGTCCTCAATGTAAATCTTAAGCCGTTTAATAAGTATACAAAAAGATAAACGTTAGTCGATAATGATTAGGATATCGGATTCCCAAGTTATGAAGAGGATTTGAAGACGATCGATGGACAAAACCACGAACACAAGAGTCTTCAAAAATCCGGGAAATCTCTGGACATAAAACACAAGCACCAAACACAAGAAAGAGAAGAAGCGTGCCTCCTCAAGTCATATTATTAGAAATAAGAAAGAAAATAAAAGGATAAGCATGGGTTGCCACCCACGAAGCGCTTATTTTTGTTAACCGAGTCTTGAGCCTGACTCGATCCCCCATACTTGAGCTTGGTCAAGGGGGATAGAAATGGAGATACGGGACATCCAAGAGAGGAATGTCCCCTTCATACATCATCATCGGGTTCTTAGAAAAATTAGAAGTGATTTTGTCCCGATGAGATACGAGAAGATAAGAAAGAATACCAGGTTTGAACACTTTGTCCTTGTTTTGGATAAAAACGAGAGCGAAGTGTCAAACACCGGATAAAGAGGGTTACGGATGAATGAGATAGAAAATACATCCCGTGATAAAAGTCTCTCGGGTTGGACTTCAATGAATATCCCTGGATCGAAAATCTTGATTCCGGATCCGAGGGAATCATGAGAAGGAGTGAAGTCCAAATCCGGATCAAGGGTGGGAAGGGTGGGCAAAATATTAGGAATAAGAACATAGTGTTCAGAAATTCCCTTCACCACTTTGGCTATCAAAACACCCGTATCGGGCTCAAAATTTAAGCAAATCTCAACATCCGGTGGTTCCGGAGGAGGACGAGGAAATGACGGATCATCATGATGATCAAAGTTAGATGACTCATTTTCGGGAAGGGGAGAGGAATCATTGCTAAGCAATTCTTTAGGAAAACAAATATCCCCTTCCGAGTCATAGTCGTCATTCTCAATGCCCGGTGGCATCGAGTCATCCGTGGCAAGAAATAAGTCGATCTCCTCCATATGAGAGTCACTATCCTCAACGGGGATAGGAGATGGAGAGAGAGTCTCAAGAATCGTATCGACAATTTCCAAATTAAGTTCTTCCGGTGGTTGTGGAGATGAATTATCATACGACAAATTCTCAACAAGACGGATTTCTTCCTCTAAATCAAAGTCTGCTTCCTTAATTCCCGGTGGAATTAGATCGATATGAGCGAGTTCACCGGAGAACTCCTCGAGAAAATAATCAAACTTGAATCAATCAAAGTATCTCAATTAAGCAAAGATTCGATAAGATTAGATTCGGCATTGAAATAATGCGGATCTATCTTAGTAGAAATGATTTCTTCATCATCAAAAAGAGGGTTTGAATAAATTTTTAAATTTTCCATCGGAACGTCCTCATTAGAAAGTGACTTGTCATCACTAGAGGTGAAATCATCGTTACAATCAAAGAGAGGATTTGAGAAAGTCGTAAAAATTGGAGAAGATTCATCATTAACGGGCACATCACACTCACTTTCATTATCGGAAAAATCCTCAGACTCAATTGGGATTGGGACAAGGTTCTGAACACTAGACTTTATTACTTCGTCCGATTCCGTTTCCGGAATAGTGCTAAGATGCTCGTCCCCCATACTTAGAGAGTACTCAGGTTCTTCAGTTGGTAAATCGGGTGTAATTGCAATAACCGGAGAAATTTGAGGCGTATTATTCAAAGAAATATAGCTCTTCTTATGAATAACTTTAAAATTCTTCAAACACTTTGTAAAACGAGTTCTACGTTTAGGTGCATGCTCTACGATATTCTTTACTTCATGTTTTTCCTTATCGAGACATTGAGATTTCAAATTAATCGAGAGAAGTTTAGAATTAAGAGCTCTTTCAATTAGATCTTCAACATCATTATGCATACAATAAAGCTCTTTTTGTCGACAATCTTCAAGCAATTCTAACATCATTTCTTCCAGTTTTTGCTGTTGCTCCGCATTTGCTTTTGTGCCACACATTTCTTCAATAAGTTGACGAAAGTCAGAGTTTTGTGGTGGTTCTTCCTTTTCTTGAGCTGCTTACCTTTGGGCAAGTAATTCTTGCTCTCTTTGAGCTGCAAGTAAAGCCTCCTGCTCACGTTGTTGATTCATTCTTTCCGTATAAGCTTCCATCATTTTATAAAGCTCGTTCTTTGTTTCACTTTCAATAAAAGGAATGATTTCTGGAATTTCCTGAGGCTGATGATTGTCGAACTGCTGCGGGGGTTGAATTTGGTCAAAACCGAAAGAATTAGAATAATCAAAATTTTGGTTCATCGATTGACACTGAAAAGTCGCATGAAGATCCTCGCAGTTTTTACAAACAAGATTTTGTTGTGAAAAATTCAGTGAAGTTAGTGGAAATTTATCAAAGTTTTGATCGAAACACGAGTTCTGATTGTAAACAAACGGAACTTGAGGTGGACAATCGTAACCATAATGAGCATCGTTTCCATATAACTCACAAATATTCGTCTTGTACTGGGGTTGTGGAGGGTAGTTGGAAAAATTAAGAGAATTAGGATTTGTATCATACTTACAATGAAAACAAATTCCTCCATAGCGCATATTTCCACACCTTTCGCAATTACATTGTCGACAAATCGAACCATCTAAAGGACCTCCACACCCGTAGTTCGCATGTACATTTTTGATCAAATCTACCATCAAAGGACCCCTCCCTCCCCCACCCCCACTCCACACCCGTAGCAACTAGGTTGGTAATATGACGTCATTAGAATTAAACAGTATAAAAGGATAAGAGAAAGAATTAAACGGATAAGAGGATAGAGAAGAATATTTTTGAAATTTTTTATAAAGATAATATTAATAAAAGAAATATTTTTGGATTTTTTATGTATATAAGAGAAATATATATATATATATATATATATATATATATATATATATATATATATATTATTATTATTATTATTATTATTATTATTATTATTATAATTTTTAATATTTTTTTAATATATATATATAAAACGAAAACTTTCACGGGGAAATGATCTTCAAGCCTTGAACACAAACAATCCCGTAAAAATCGCTACACCTCTCCCCGGCAGCGGCGCCATTTTGATAATCGTCAAATACGCCTGTCATAATAATATATAGTATTTCCCGTTAGATAAGAAAAATTACTTTAGGAAAAGTAATAGTCTATCTTCTGAGTGTCGTTTCCACGGCGAGAGATGAATTGAAATTCACGAGAATGTTTCATTTGATGCTTGATTATCTTTTAATAATTTGGTTTTAAAAACTATTTTTAATACTAAGAAAATTAAACTAATTTTAATACTAGAATTATAATAAACAATTAAACTACGAGAATTATGCCAAAATAATCTAAAAGATCTATAAAACGAAAATGCTTAAAAAGATATAAATGACTAATATGCTTGCTAAGTGACGTGAAAAGTTCCTTAAGTGTGAATTTAGGTTTATTAACGAATTAAAATCCTTAGAAAAGATAATTTTCTCACAACGTTGGTTTATTTTGAAAACGATCTCTTAAAAAGAAAATAATTACTAGATGTGTAATTTGATTATCCTCCGGATTTTGCCCTTTAAACAATCAACTTACAAATCTAAATAATCCGACAAATTATTAATCTCTAAACCTTTTATAAATCCACACTTATTTTCCAAATCACAAATATCACTTAACAAGCACTAATAAAACTACTTGCTACTCATAATGATCAAATAAGCAAGGCAAAACATTTTTTATACTAAACTATACTATTATATTGAAAAAGGATAGAAAATGGAACCGAATTGAAGAACCGCAATTAAACGAATACCACCCGATTTATTTAGCTAAAACAAATAATCAAATTCGGTCTAGCTAAATAAACCATTAAGCTCCGCACCTGGTGAGTTGACCGGTACCAAAAAGTCAAACAAAAATACACAAACTGTTAACAACAATAACAGTTATCATTTGCCACATTGCATTTACACTAATTCTGCTAGCTAAAACCACAGGCCCACTCTGAATTAAATCAATCCAACGAGGCCCAAGGCCCAACAGTCCTAATGCAATTCTAATTTTCAAACGTGGCCTAGTGAAAATCAAAATGTGGCCCAAGATCAAACAATACTTAACGAAATCCAACTTTGCTTTTTCAATCCCCAAATGAAGCTTAGATAAGCTAGTATGAATAAGACAAATTAATAATAAGCTTTATCGAATAAGCTACAATATCCATGGGATCAAATAAGCACAAGAAAGCAATATTGAGATGGCAATTCAAACAAAAGTTACAACAACCAAACTGAATAAGCTCTAGCTTATCTCGAACCAAACTTATTTCTATTAAGCATAAACAAATAAGCAAACTCAAAAAGCTAGGATTAATTTGAATACCAGATGAACGAGATAAGCAATTTTAACTAGATAAGCTCAAAAATCAACACAATAAGCTAAACGGATAAAAGCTAAAACTAGATCTACAACTAAAAAAACTTAATAAGCCTTTTCGCAAACATAATAAGCACTCAACTATTCGAATAAGCAAACGAAAATCAGTAACGAGAACCTAGAATAAGCTATAAGCATTAAAACTTCTAAAATGATAAATCAAATAAGCACATAAGTACATTAACAATCATCTAAACACTATAAGCCCGTTTGAATTTGAATAAGTTCTTTAGAAACTTATTAAATCAGAAAATAAGAGCTTCTATTAACACTAAAACTTATTAAACACAATAATAAGCTAAACTCGAGCTTATTCTAGCTTATTATTTTGAAAAGTATTTAAAAAACTATAGACAATGATTCGAATGAGATTTAAAAGCTTATAGGAGTCATTTTCTAAACTTTTAAAAGCTTTTGAAAATAATAAGTCGCGAAAATAAGCACGAAATCACAGCTTATAGAATAAGCTAACTAAAAGAAATTGAAATGAACTAATAAGCAAAACAAATAGCAAACCAAGATCTTTAATCAACTTCAAACACTCTTTATTACATCATTAGAATAAGCTTGTGAAATAAGCTAGTACAATAAGCATGAATTCCAGAAATAAGCTACTACACATTTGAAATAGGGATTTAGCTGTACAATAGCAACGTACTTTGTAAATTGTTCCGTTTTGGTACGTGAACTTTTTTTTGTTCCACTTAATATAACGAAATTTCAATTTTTGTGTTAATTTGCACCAACTTGACCGGCAACCGGGAAAAAAGTTTAAAAACCAGAAAAAAGCCTACGTGGCATGTTTAAAACTTTCTCTAATGTTCCGTTTTGGTACGTGAACTTTTTTTGTATAAAAATGTTTAATACTTTGTTTAAAAACTAAATTTTAAAATATCAACAAATTTTTTAAAATTATGAATTTTTTTATGAACGTTTTTACTTAAAATTGTTTTTATACGCACATTTTTATACACGCATTCTTATACACAAGTTTTTATACAAATTTTTTTACACGTTTTTATAGACACATTTTTTATACACATTTTATAGACATGTGATGACACATCTTTTAAGAATTTAATTATCGAAATTACTAAATTGAACTTTCTATGTTCTGATTAATTGTGTTATTGCAACATAATTCGTAAACGAATGTTTGTTTTTCTTAAAAAGATAAGCATAGTCTCTTATAAAATATGTGACAAAATTGTGTACAAAGAAGCATGCAAAACATCTTTGTAGCACAAGTTAAGAAAACGTTTTGTTAACTTTTAATCTTGACATCATCCTATCAAAAGTTCTCGGTAGCTCCATTTGAAACGCACAAAGAAGCGGAGAAGCGGGTCAGAGCGAAGCTTATTAAAAACCCGACTTCTTTAGGGAAACAAAACGCCCCACCTTATACCTCTCTTTTTATTGACATGTCTATAAAAACGTGTATAAAAATGTGTATAAAAATGTGCGTATAAAAACAATTTTAAGTAAAAACGTTCATAAAAATTTTTGTTGATATTTTAAAAAATTAGTTTATAATTTTTTTTGTAATTTTAACCGAGAAAAAAAAGTTTATAATAATTCTCGTGTTTTTAAACAAAGTACTAAATATTTTTATAAAAAAAAAGTTATAATAATTCTCGTGTTTTTAAACAAAGTACTAAATATTTTTATAGAAAAAAAGTTCACGTACCAAAATAGAACATTAGAGAAAGTTTTAAACATGCCGCGTAGGTTTTTTTTCTGGTTTTCAAATTTTTTCCCGGTTGCCGGTCAAGTTAGTGCAAATTAACACGAAACTTGAAAGTTCGTTACATTAAGTGGAACAAAAAAAATTCACGTACCAAAACGGAACACTTTACAAAGTACGTTGCTATTGTACAGCTAAATCCCTTTGAAATAAGCTAGAAACTAAAAATCTAAACTAAAAATAAAATAAAAGACTAGCTCCGTAAAATGGGAGGGAGCGAGTTGGTTTTATAAAGGGTGAGAAGGGTGAAAAATGTAAAATGAGCTCAATCAACATAGCGTTATTAGCCAATCATTGCATTGGATCTCACATCACACAGATTACGATGTACAAGGAAAGAAATCTAGCAGGTGAAATGATGACACATTGCCCCTTACAAATGCTTCACATTTACGTAGAATTTTCAACTGTTGGATCATGCATCTAGCAATGTGAATGAAATTTGAGAAGTATAAATGCCCCCGCCACGTGTCAGCTTATAACTCGTCCAAAACTTTAGTGCGCATGCACATGACCGTCTTGTGAATTATTTACTTCGCACACGAAGTGACATCAACAGCAAATTCATATCAGATTCTATAACATTTGATCATGGGCTTTTAAATGGGCTTAAGTTCATTTGGGCTGGTCTGGCCTATAAAATGGGTTACGGGCCGACCCATTAAAATCCAAGGGCACCACTGGACTCGTTTTCTCACGCTCTTTTCCTTCTTGTGCTCGGTTTTGTCAAGTTTTGTCTTTATTTTGTCCTTTATTGCTTATCCGGTACCTGCACATACATAAACACAAAAACAAGCATATATTTTGCATTTTTCACACGTTTTTGGTTATTTGGGCTCGTTTAATTAGGTAAAAGGTATGTGTATTAACGCACATACCAAAAGCCTCTTCTATGCCTTGGAAGAGGTGGTTAGTCATTGTATACAAGTCATACTTTCTCTCACTAGAAAGTTTTTCTCTCTAACTTTCTCTCTCTAGACTTGGCCAATCCATCTATCTTCCATTGTGTTATGATTTCCAATAACCTACAATTGGTATCAGAGCTCATAGGATGATTAGATCAGTTGTGTGTGCGTTTTAGTGCTTGGTTTAGATCAAAAGTTGAGTTTTAGGAGGTTTTAGCTCTTGTTCTTGAGTTTTATTGATTTTCACGTTTCTTGTGCTAAAATTCATGTTTTTGTTGTTGCTATAGCCTTATAGTACTCATTTGTGCAAAAGAATCCAAGTCAAAACGTTTAAAAGGGTGACTTTTAGGTGTTTTAAGGTGTAAAGGTCATAGTTCATCATAGCGGTTTGGTAATCTGCTTG
Organism: Tanacetum coccineum; assembly: GCA_026074375.1. Lineage (NCBI taxonomy): Eukaryota > Viridiplantae > Streptophyta > Magnoliopsida > Asterales > Asteraceae > Tanacetum > Tanacetum coccineum. Next base: position 4,012 of record BQNB010084389.1, on the reverse strand, counting down.
TAATTTATCGTAGCGGTTTGGTTTACTATTCTGGCGGTTTGTCAAGAAAGTACACTGTTCTGGTGGTTTGTCAGGAAAGTACACTGTTCTGGTGGTTTGTCAGATCATATACTGTGTTAGCGGTTTGTCATTTCTGACAGCGGTTTATCTTATTAGGCAAAGGATTGTCAGTAGCAGTTTGTCCTCTAGTGCAGCGGTTTACTAGTAGCGATTTTGTAATTGTAGCGGTTTGATCCGTGGCGGTTTATAGGTTTTGAAGATTTTTTCTCATAGCGATTTGGGAAACAAACCTCTGCCAATTTTATTTCTTAGTAGCGGTTTGGTGTTTCTTCTTCATAGCGGTTAACCATTTCTTTCTAGTAGCGGTTTGGCAGATTAACTTCGTAGCGGTTTATCATTAGTAGTGGTTTATAGGTAGCGGTTTGTTACAGGTTTTTGAAGATTTTCCTCAAGGTCGCTTGGGAATCAAACCTCTGTCCATTTCTCTTTGTGGTAGCGGTTTGGTATATATTCTTCATAGCAGTTTGACATTAGCGGATTGATAGTAGCGGTTTAACAGTAGCGGTTTGGCACACTGTTTGATATTTAGACTATTTTTCAAACTTGACAAACGTAACAAACTCAAACAACAAAACACTTAAACAAACATCACCACTTTTAGCATACAATCACTAATCATTATTCGATCAACTAAAATCATTTCACAATCAATTAAAATGGCTAATCTTTAAGAAGATATCCAATGTGCCAGTTCCGATACCCGACCGCCTATGCTTGATAGGACTGACTTTGCATCATGGAAACAACGTATTCAATTGTATTGTCGGGGTAAAGAGAATGGGGTGAACATCCTGAAGTCAATTGATGAAGGACCTTTTCAGATGGGGACTATTTGAGACACAATTGCTGAAGGGACAGAAGGTGCCCAGCAACTAGGTCCCGTACGAGCTCGAGTCTATTCAGACCTTTCACCTGAAGATAAGGATAGGTATAAAACTGACATTCGGGCAACAAACATCCTACTTCAAGGGTTACCAAAAGACATCTACACTCTCATCAATCATTACACTGAAGCAAAATACATTTGGGATAATGTGAAGATGCTCCTGGAAGGTTCTGAACTCACGAAAGAAGATCGAGAATCACAACTGTATGATGACTTTGAACACTTCCATCAGAACAAAGGAGAAACCATTCACGACTACTATGTCAGGTTTGCCAAGCTCATCAACGACATGCGGAACATCAAGATGACCATGTCCAGAATGCAGTTGAATTTAAAGTTTTTTTAATAACATGTTGCCTGAATGGGGTAGATTTGTAACATCAGTGAAACTGAACAGAGGTTTGAGGGATTCCAACTATGATCAGTTGTATGCTTATCTGAAACAACATGAGGCACACGCCAATAAGAACAAAATGATGTTGTATCGATTCACTCAACACACTATTGATCCTCTCGCCTTGATGTCTAATGTTTCAAATCAGTAGTACTATTTACAATCATCTACAACTCTACCATCCATACATGTTCAACCACACTTTGCTGACAACACTTAACTTGACTCAGGACTCTCTTCAACGGACAACTTAATTAAGAACTTAACCAACACACTTGCACTACTTACCCAATCATACAAAACATACCTTCCTCAAACTAATAATCAACTCAGAACCTCATCAAATACAAGGAACCAAGCCATGGATTTCTTTGTATGTATATGTGCATTTGAGTTCGCCCATATGCTCTTATATATACATACTCAAGTTACTTCATGTGCACTTGTATCCACTGCATGCGCATGTGTCTTTAATTTTTACATATTTATCATAATCATCATCTCGCTAGACAGCATGTACAAAACACATATGCAATCTTCATATGCTCCATCATAATATTGCTCATCAGACTCGTACCTGTACCTTAACACAAATAAGTAATAGATCAAATCGAGTTATTTAATCATAACTAACAAAATACATATGTGCACACATGTTGTAGTCAACATTTTCATAGACAATCGTATGTGCGCATTTGTTTTGGTCATCATTTTAGAAGACAAACATATGTGCACGCCGGTTGTTGTCAAGATTTTCAAAACGATATTATGTCAAACACTGTTGTCAAAACAACATCGACCTAGGTGCTGAAGTCATATGAAAGAAAAATTCTCAAATAAAGTTTTCTCAAAGCAATTTATAATAAAAATACCATTGACTAGGACATAAATTTCATGATAGACCAATTAAATACCAAAAACTTAGAGCATCTCCAATGGGGTGGTTTTTAAAAAGCTTTTTACTATTTAGAAAAGCTTTTAGTATGCTTTTTAGCATTGGAGCAATGACTTGATTAACCACTTTTTAGCAATGACTTGTGCAGTTACAAGCGTTTGACAACAAAATGAAAAGCTATTGCATGAAATGAACAAATATATAATTAAAAACACATTCATTAAATGCTATCAAGTACAAAAAGTAAATGCAAAAAACTATTGAAGGTATTTGTCATTAGAGATGCTCTTAGTGATAACGTTTGTTTTTTTAGATAACTTTTTCTATTGTATTTAATTTTAGTTGTACCATGTCAATAGTTTTGTTATTCTTTGGCAAAAAAAATTCAAACAGATCATACCTTCAAGATAAATTCAAGCACCTCTAAACATAACCAATATCTTCACGACAAATGCATTACTATTGTTCTCAAATAAAAAGCGGTTAATTATAATTTCTAGCTGACAATCACATCAATTAATACTGAAAAGAAAATGATAGCAAAAGCAATAAATATACTAATATAGTCGGAGGTGTAGGTAAAGCAAATAAGCCAATAATTATCCAATTTTTTTAATCGGCTGAACCTATGATGACGGATCTAACGAAAATGATTGGATGAGTAACTTATACCATGGTGATTCTTCCCGTTTCACCAAGTGATGTACCAAAACTCAAACATTGCGACACTTAAAAACAGATTATAAACTATATGGATTTATCTTAACCAAACAAAATGGATCTGATCTTAACAGGCGTAACACCATGATAAAAACATGTATGCAAGGCATATACTTTTACGTTGAACATGTCCAATTATAAGTAAACAATTTCCATATGAGACAAAGCCCACATGGAACACCAGAAACCTTATTAAAATGCAAGTTTTACTAAACTTATTGAGATACAAACATTTTCCATGTCCATCATTACATATAGCAACTCATTAAAAATTCCAAACTTAAACAAATACATGATGAAAATGAAACTAAACCGTGGTTATGCAAATAAACTAGTCCATACCTTTGTTATCGAACTTCAACCTCAATTTTGAAAGTCAATGTTAACTGTTTCAGATCCACCAAGTATGCGATCTTTATTTCAGATCCACAAAAATAAAATACTAATCGATATATTGAAAATCATTTAAGGCAATCAGTTATCCGAAAATAAATTGTGGTCCAGAGATGATATGGAGTTATGATAATTTTGTTTCCATGAAGGTAATTAGGAAAAAGGGAGGCTACTGAATGATAAAGGTTCGGTAGTTTTCAGTTTCTAGGTCAAAAGAGAAATAGGTGTGACATAAAATCATTAAACGGTTTTGAGAGATTATGATGCTATTTTTATGGAAGATTAAATTTCTATTTTGCCCCTAATTTAAAATATTCATCCGGATTAAGAGGGTGTTTCTTTTTTGTTTAATATCTTAAATAGAAATTTTTTTTAATGCAATCAGGAAAAAGATTGTTTTTTTTTCCTTAATGCGAAAGTAAATCCTGTTTTTAAAAAGGTGCTAAAAAAATGTTGTTTTCCATCTAGGATCCTGTATCACAAATTTACCCACACATCTTTCTTTTATTCTTTCTTCTTCTTCTAACATAACCCACTTGTTTTTAACATCTTCGGCTCTACCACACCTACTTCCCATGGCAACTAACATACCACTCTAATTCGCCGCCTTACTTCTCATGATAACCATTGAATTGTCGTCTCCACTATTTTGATCCCTCCAACA
>BQNB010084388.1:1950-25620 GCA_026074375.1 Tanacetum coccineum | reverse complement strand
AACCAGATTTTGAATTTTTATAAATAAATAAAACATTTCTTAATTAATAAAAATATTTTGTATATTTTTATTTTTATAAAAAAGTTTTATTACATTTGTAAAAATGTAAAGTTTAAGACAAAAATATACATCTTTGACCACTAATCAAGTTTAATGATGTGTTTATAATACCTTAAGTGATTTATGTCGAAAAAGAAATTTACGACTAATAACGTGTATACGTTTATTTTTTAAGTAGAACGTTTTTACATTTTGTCATCTTCAAAACGTAGAGAGGTCGAAAAATATAAATAATGTTTTTAGACATAATTTGTATTAACAATATGTGCTCATCTGAATTTTTGGACTCTTTCAACACATCGGTTCATTTCAAGAAACCGCTCGTGAGGACTCTTCCGTTGAAGTCACGGCTCCACTACTGAAGCTGAAGTCGAAGCCGACTAAAGGACGCCAAAAGAGTACGGTTTAAAACGAGGATGCACCCGGGCAGGTTGCATGGACAAATGAGGAAGAAATTGCGTTGTTAAAGGTTAGGTTCACGTACCCGAAAGCAGCAAACTCGGTAACACGAGGGAGGATGTTGGATTTTGGACTGAGGTTTTACAGTGCATGGAGAGCAAAACAAAGTTGTACGGTAGTCGAACGTACGATTGGTGAAAGGGAAATGGAAGACAGTACGCCCGAACGTGGTTCGGTTTTATGGAGTGTATGGTAACGTCATGCGTAGGACGCAGGAGAGTAGAGCCAGAGACGAAGATTACTATAATAGGGCACTTCTTGACTATGAAGCTGAAACCGGTGTGCTGTTTAAACTTCGTCATTGTTGGGAGGTTTTAAAAGCTAGTCCAAAATGAATGAATAGTGAAGGTCCTAATTTCTTAGCAAAGTCCCGGGAAGGTAGCAACAAGAGATACAAGACATCTGGGTCTAGTTCATTCAACATAGAGTCTGGGGAAGCTAGTATTAATCTGAATGTTGATGTTGGCGACGACGAGGAAGATGAGGTGCAGGAAATTCGACGACCAATTAGCAGGGACAAAACGAAAGGTTCTATGAAGAAGAAAGGGTCGAGATCATCAGGATCATCAAGTACGAATGACGAAGCATTGGCTAGGTTGATGGTATCCGAGCTGGCAATGCACAACGAACGGGCCATCGAAATGCAGAAAGAAGAACACAAAGCCTTTTTAGAGATCAAAAAGAGGGAGGTGGAATATCGTGAACGAGAGTTGGCAAATCAGGAATATAGACAACGTTAAGAAGACATAAGGTTCTATCTGTAGCCATATGATCACCTGACTGGGGATGCGCTGACGCATATGGAAGCACTAAGGTCAGAGATCTAGGCGAAGTGGAATTTGCCATATTAGTTTGCGTTTTTTTAGTACGTTTAAGTTTTTTTATTTATCTATGTATCATTTTTAATTTCGTACGTTTAAGTTTTTAGTTATCTATGTATTGTTTTTAATGTATGAATATAAGTTTTTAATTTAGTACGTTTACGTTTACGTTGATATTTACGTTTTTAGTTTAAGAATAAAAGTATTTAAATAAAAAAAATGGGTATGAACGGTGAGTTAGTGGTGACCACTACGGTTGCATGGTGCGTGTGAATGAGTTAAAGTGAGAGGAGAAAGAAAGCTGAAGTGACGCTGAGGTGGATGATGAGTTTGTCATTACCACTCCCTTTAACCTAAGTTCAAGGTAAACAAAAGTTTACCTCCAAAGGTTATACTCCGCAATTCTTGGTTTTAGGTTGTGTTTGGTATTATTTTTCAGTTTATCAATGGTTAGCTCAAGTGAGTAACACTGAGTTATCGAGTTTAATTTTGAGTAGAAATGAATGAAGAGTAAAGGAAAGTGTGAAGAAGTGTTTTGCTATACTTTTAATGCGAGAACAAGAAGTAAATGAAGAAAATTTGAGGGGGAAATGAAAGTAAAATTAAATATAGGGGGTGTTTGAGATTGCTTATTGAAAACAGATTATGCGTTTTGAAAACGGATAATCAGATTATCAGCTGTTAGCCTGTTACAAAACGTGATTTTGAAATATAGTGTTTGGATTTGATTATGTTGTTTGAAATTGCAATAATCAGATAATCACTTTCATAAGTGTTTGACAAATCAGATTATTTAATAGATGAATATGTAAAATGACCAATATGAACATTATTATATATTATAGAATTATTAAAAATTAAAATATAAATAAATATTTTAAATACTCACAACAATATTTTTAATTCAATTTTTAAAAATACATATATATGTTAACTTTTGGCATTTTGTGATAGTTTCGTTTGAAAATGTACACTGTGTAATCATGGCATAAACTTCACTTGATATGGGCTTAAGAATATGGGCTTAAGAATATTTGAGTATGTAAAATATACATGTACTAGGCCGGCCTTAACAAAGTTTATAAGATAGGGTTTTTTCATTTGCACTTTTGCGACAAAAGACACTTCCTTCTTCTTTCTCAGCCGCTTCCTGCAAATCGTCTTCTTGTTCATGTCTTTAAATGTTACGATAGTAATTTGAAAGATAAAAGATTAATATTCAAAACATCGTTTTGAAAAAGCAGCAAGCTACATGCTTTTTCAAATACTAGTTGGATACCCGCGCATAGCGGCGGCGATAAAAATTGTTAACCCAACTCGCTCCGCAATTCCCTACCCGTTTAGAGAATTCGTGTGTTTGGGTTTTCGTAGCTTTCCCGCAACATCATATTAACATCATTCTCGCTTGTATAAAGACTCACACACTCTCTTGCCCATCAAACATCGTCTCCAAAAGTATATACAATATCTTTTACGAATCAAGTTTGTATTCAAATTAAAGTTAAAGTTGTTAAAAAATTCAAAATAAACCCACTAAAAATGTGAAAAGCTGAAAATTTATAAAAATATATCAAAATGAATGTTGAATTAAAGATCACGAAATTTTAGAAAATACAGTGAAATTAGATCATAAAAAAAATAGATAAAAAGATATGTCAAATTAAAAATAAAAGTGATATTTTAATTAAGAAGTGACACATGTCATTCTATGCTGTGATATTCTAAAATAAGATGGATGGTCAAGATTGTACCTCATTATCTTAATTTTTGATGGGACCCACATTGTAAATGTTTTATATAATATATAGTCGGTTACCCGCGCATAGCGGCGGCAATAAAAATTTTACTAACTCAACTCTTTACGCAATTTCTTACTCGTTTAGTAAATTCGTTTCACAACACTTTGAATGTATGTGTTTGTTTGGGTTTCCCGTAGCTTTTCCGCAACACCATATTAACATAATCATTCTCGCATGTAAAAGACAACACTCTCTCCGAAAGTATATAGTTTTAACATATCAAGTTTATATTTAAGAGTTAAGTACATTTTTGGTCCTTGTGGTTTGGTGCGATTTCACTTTTGGTCCAAAATTCAAAAAAGGTTTGATTTTGGTCCAAAAACATAGTTTCGGTCCACTTTTAGTCCAATCCCGTGAATTTGCACTAAAATTTTTGTTTAGGTTAAAGTTGTAAAAAATATAAATAAACATAAAATAAACTCACTAAAAATGTAAAAAAAATAAAACAAATATAAAAATATATTAAAATGGATGTTGAATTAAAGAGCACAAAATTTTAAAAAATATAGTTAAATTAGATCATAATAAAATTAAATTGATAAAAAAATATTTCAATTTGAAAATAGAGGTGATTTTTTAATCAAAATGTGACACATGTCACTTTATGATGTGATTTCTTAAAATGAGATGGATGGTTAAGATTACACCTCCTTATCTTAATTTTTAATGGGTCTCACATTATAAATGTTTTATATAGTAGTATAGATATTTTCAAATATGCGTTTTAGTCATCTCAAAACGCAAATAATCAATTATCCAAAAGTTTTTGCCAAACACTCTAATCTGATCATCTACGTTTTAAAAACGTGATAATTAGATAATTCATGTCAAATCCCAACCCCAAACACCCAGAATGTGAAATAACATTACTTTTTAACTAAAATTTAGAACTTTTAAATATGGATATAATTGTAAATACTATTAGTAATATTTTCATTTCTTCTCACTTTTTTTAAAAACCTTCATTTTTTACCTATAAATGCCAATTACTTCATCTATTTTTATACACAACTCTTCCTATTTATATACAATCTCTCTAAAAACTTCACACTCAATTTTATTTTCAAAAAAATGTCTCACCAAAACACTCCCCGCCCCAACAAACGTCAACAAAGAAACCCCAACCGAAGCAATCCGCCGACACCCGAGAGCACCTTTAGGCTCGAAAACCCATCACCAAACCCGAACTTATTACGGCCACAATCATACTATCACCAACCTTACCCAAACCAACCATACAGAAACCCGGCACCGGTACCGGAACAATACGGGTTTCACGGTTACAGGTCACAGCCAAACGCGTTTCAAGATTACTCGTCACAACCAAGCTCGTTCCCATTTAGCCACCAAGACTATGTCTCACAAACCCAAATGGGTGGTTCGTCATCACAACGACGTACGGATCCAGCCATGTCTCCGATTAATGCATTTCCGGTCGAAGAGTTGTACTCGCCTCAATTTTCGGACTCTTTTCAAGAAAACACCGGTATTGGCAAGAACCCAATCCTCACGAATCTCCGGTTGAACAAGTCGCGACCTCACGAAAGAAGACGAAGAAGTCGACTAGAGCACGCCAAAAGAGGACGATTCAAAGCGATGATGCACCTTGGCAAATTGCGTGGACAACTGAGGAAGAAATTGTGTTGGCTAAAGGTTGGGTTGCCATTTCTGAAAACAACAAGCATGGTAAAGCGAGGAAGCAAGATGGCTTTTGGTGTGAGGTTTTGCAGTACATAGAGAGAAAACAAAACAGTACGGTCGTTGAACGTACGATATGGTGTGCGGAAAATGGAAGATGGTGCGCCTAGCCGTGATTCAGTTTTGTGGAGTGTACGCTAACGTCATGCGTATGTCGCATAAGAGTGGATCCGGAGACGAAGATTACATTAACAGGGCAATGATTCACTATTAAGTTGAAACTGGACTCCTTTTTAAATTTCGTCATTGTTGGGAGGTTTTAAAAGATAGTCCGAAATGGCAAGAAATAGCACTTCCAAAATTTACCATAGAGTCTTCGGGAGGTAGCAAGAGACACAAGTCAACTGGTTCTAGTTCGTTCAACACAGAGTCTGGGGACGCTAGTATTAATCTGAATACTAATGTTGGCGACAATGATGAAGATGAGGTGCAGAACATTCGACGATCAGGGGGCAGGGACAAAGCGAGAGCCGCTGGAAAAAATAAAGGGTCGAAAGCGTCGGGATCCTCAACTATGAATGACGATGCATTGGCTAGGTTAATGGTAAACGAGATGACAGCTCAAGAGAAAGAACAACGCGAAAAAAATTTAGAGATCAAAAGGATGGAGGTGAAATGTCGTGAACGAGAGGTTGTAGCTCAAGAGTATCGACAAGAACAAGAAGACATAAGGTTCTGTCTCTAGCCATATTGTAACACCCCCAAAATGGGTCGCAGCGGAATAAGTGTCCGGGGCGTGTTACTTCATAGATCAATAACACAAGATATATATAGAACGACCAAAAAGTCGTTTAAAACTGATACATTGGATTTAGCAAATATTTGTTACAAAAAGCCCAAAGCTTAACTTGTCCACTTGTTCAAAATACAAAGATTTCTAGCCCATAACAGATATACAAAATGTAATGCGACAAAATCTTTAATGCATGATATCCAAATCAAAACCACCAATGTATCTCTTGCACCTCGTGCTTATTGACCTCCTGAAAAACATTGCTTTAAAATGTCAACATAAAGTTGGTGAATTCATAGGTTTATTAAATCGTATAATGCAGGACCACAAGATTTCCCCATGACAATGCAACAAATGCAAACGTCATAAAATGTAATTACGTTGCGCTAAGCTCATGACACTGAAGCTTGACTTAATTAAATAGCAATATAAAATTGCCCACATTGCCCGTATTGATGTTTTAACCCGCAACATCCTTTAATCGACATGGTATACGTTCATTTGGCCAGTGATAGCTAATCACCCAAACGGGGATGTCAATTCTAATAGATCTATTCATAACATTCGCGCTTACAATTCAGTAATTGACAGTTCATAATCATGGGCTCAATTGGGTTATCGCTACTTAGGCAACACGTAATCATAACATAAAATATCCACTTGTGTCCACTTATAAAAACAATGCATGTTTCTCACCCCAAAACTTATAAAACAAATCATGTAAAACGAGGGGCTATGAACTCACCTCGAGTGAGTAAATTGATAATGAAATATCCCTAATGAAAACGCGTCACGCTAACGCCCGAATGCAACCTAGTTAATATAGGTCGTATGAGTACTCAAGTACTTAGACTAACAACTACCATATATAATCCTTTTTAGCTACATCATACTATCGTTCGGGCTATCATAATTAAGAGGCCATGTAGTGACGTATGAGGAGCTAGGACACTTTAAATCGTAAATCCAACAAATCGTCGATACGCCACCCCGAAGAGGCCTCATTATGAAACTCCCTAGTAATATAGCACTTTGATTAACTAAAACTACATATAATTATATATAGCTACATCACCATCTAATCGTTTTAGTGAAATCATATTTATAAAGTAAAAACGTTTATAAATACACCTTTAGCAAAAATGACCTAACTTTATCGTTTTAAGTCCGCTTCTCGCGTTTCTTACGTTCACGCTTTCGTATTAAGACGAGTGATCATAATATTACAATTTTAAGTTTTTAACATTTTGTGGTGAATAGTGTTTTTACTGTTCATTACAGCTAATAACTTTTTTTTACGTTTTAATTAGCGTAAAACCCGTAAATGTTATCTTATTCGTTATAGCTCCGTTTTTTGCGATTCTTGCGAGCACGTTCTCGTAATTAAAAGTTTTATCAATTTATTAATGTTTTAAAAGTATAAGTTTCTGTGGTGAATAGTAACTTTTATAAAAATAGTTTTATAAAAGTATTTATCGTCGTAAACTCGTAATTAGCGTATCTTCTTCGTTATTAATCCGTTTTTTGAGTTTCTTATCATTTTGGAATCCTCATGGGATGTACTATCTTTATAAAACATAATATAGACACTTTCATTTTCGTCCCAAAACAGAAAGTTTTGAAGTTTGTGTTAAAAACTTGTTTTAAGCTTGATTTTATACTTTTAAGCTTCAACACCTTGTTACAAATACTTTACAACACTTTATAGCTTATGTCTTACATATAATAAGTCCATTAGTCCATACTTTGTCCATGTATCCAAGATGACAAGTTCTCTAATCTTACTTTTAATCAAAACTTATTAAAGAAACCCTAATTTAACAAGTTTACACATGAACTTTTTATACATAAACCAAGAGTGTACAAGAGTTATACTTCCATTATAACATCATATTTACATCCATATAACATGTGAAAAAGTTCACAAAACAATGATCACAAGTAAAAATCCATTTCACATGTTTAAAAGTATCCTAAATGGTGATATTGCTAAATAGAACATATAAACACATAAAATCATAATTATGAAATGATTAGGGTTTTAGATAACCTTGTATGAATGAGTAGTGAAAAGGAGAACAATCACACCCTTGTGATTTAAACCCTTGGCTTGAAAATATAAGGTGAAAACCCTAATTTTCCCAAGTAAACCCTAGTTTCCTTTTCTTGCTTCAACCCTTGCAAAGGCTTAACCAAGCCTTCAAACCTTCTTAGTATGCCTTAGATATGATGTGTGTATGCTTGTATAAGTGGTAGAAAAATTTGTATGGATTGTGTATGTATATGATGTCGTGGGTTATAAGAGAGGAAAAGGGAGAGATAGTTTTGTTTACACTTTGGAAATGAGAGATGTGTATGTGTTTGCTTCCTAGTTTAGGCATTATACACCCCAAGACTTATTCAAGGAACCAAAGGAGGATTTCTAGGGAAATTAGTCAAGTGGTTACAATGGTGTAAGACTTGGTTCCCTAGGATAAGAGTTATCCTTGTTATTTAGGGCAAGAATCATTAAAATAGATATTTCTTTGGTTCTATCCTTGAATATCCGGCCACATATACATATATATGATGATATTTTGTTAATTTTGAGTATTGGGTATAATCGTGGATATTTGTGAAGCGTAGATAGGTTTTGGTGCTTCCGAGAATGCCTAAACGTATTTTATCGCGAAACGTAAGCACTTTACGTAACCAATAAAAATAAGATGAACAAAGTTAATAATTATCCTCAAAATAATCACTTAACACTTTCTTGATGTAAACATTTAATTGTTTGATGCCCGTTTACATTGAACGATAATTTTTAGCTTACGCGATTTAACTTAACGATTACGATTAAAAGCAAACATATACAATACTAAAAATACATAGTGAATTTATTGACGACGTCAATGACCCTAAAACACGGGGTGTTATAGTCTCCCCCTGTTAAGTGAGCCTTGTCCTCAAGGCTTATGATACGGCACTTGACGATAGTGCAGTCTTTGCGAAGAGGTGCGGATATTTTTTTCGAAATTGATCCTCGCGTTCCCATGTAAACTCAAGGCCACGCCTAGAGTTCCATCAAACTTTGATAATTGGGACACGACTTCGTCTCAATTGTTTGACTTCGCGATCCATGATTTCTACAGGTTCTTTAACAAAATAAAGCTTGTCATCCACATGGAGTCCTTCCAACGGAACGGCTAATGTATCGTCGGAATAACATTTCTTCAAGTTGGATACATGAAACGTATTGTGGACCCTACTCAACTCTTGAGGAAGCTCAAGCTTGTAAGCAACGGCTCCAACCTTTTTCAACACCTTGAAAGGTCCGACATATCTGGGATTTAACTTCCCCCGTTTGCCAAAACGTACAACCCCTTTCCAAGGAGAAACCTTAAGCATAACTTTATCCCCAACTTGAAACTCCATCGGCTTACGCTTTAAATCGGCGTAGCTCTTTTGTCGATCGCGAGCGGCTTGAATCCTTTGTTTGATCTGGATGATCTTCTCAGTTGTTTCTTGCACTATTTCTGGACTAGTGAGTTGGACTTGTCCAACCTCGGCCCAACAAACAGGTGAACGACACTTTCGACCATAAAGTGCCTCAAAGGGTGCAACCTTAATGCTAGCGTGATAACTGTTATTGTATGAAAACTCGACCAATGGCAAATGTTTAACCCAACCATTTCCAAAGTCGATCACGCAAGCACGTAGCATATCCTCGAGAGTTTGAATGGTTCTCTCGCTTTGTCCGTCAGTTTGCGGATGATATGCAGTACTCATATCCAAACTTGTACCCAAAGCTTTCTGAAGTGACCTATAGAAATTTGATGCGAATATAGGATCACGATCACAGATGATCAAGACCGGTATTCCATGCCTCGTTACTACCTCCTTTAGGTACATTCTTCCCAGTTTCTCCATAGGGTCAGTTTCCCTCATAGGTACAAAAATTGCGAACTTTGTAAGTCGGTCAATGATAACCCAAATGGTGTTATAACCTTGTGATAACTTAGGAAGCTTCGTGACAAAATCCATTATGATATTGTCCCACTTCCATTGAGGTATCTCGGGTTGTACCAACAAACCCGATGGTCTCTGATGTTCGGCCTTGACCTTAGCACAGGTCAAGCACTTGCTAACATAGGTGGCGATGTCGGCTTTCATATTGGGCTACCAATATAGCTTCTTTATATCTTGATACATTTTCTTGGAACCCGGATGGATATAATACTTTGATTTGTGGGACTTGTGCATGATCACGGTCCTTAAATCACCATAACTTGGCAACCAACTCCTGCCATTTAAGCATAGAGTTCCATCCGCACGTGGTTCCAACTTTTCCGTTCTAAATTTCTTCGGATCCTTAGAATTTTCAATCAGCATACCTCCAACATCCTCGCTCTTGATGTTTTCTGGTTTCCGTGCTTCAGTCTAAGCATTCAAGATTTGTTTGGGAAGATCCAAGCCAATAGTCATCACTAAGGCTCGAACCCTTAACGGTTGATCTCGTTCTTTCCTGCTCAAGGCATCAGCTACGACATTTGCTTTCCCCGGGTGATAACGAATATCACAATCGTAATCACTGAGCAACTCTAACCAATGACGTTGTCTCATGTTCAACTCCTTCTGATTAAGAATGTGTTGTAAACTCTTATGATCAGTGAACACCGTACACTTGGTACCATACAGATAGTGCCTCCAAATCTTCAGAACGAACACTACTGCTCCAAGTTCCAAATCATGAGTAGTATAGTTTTTCTTATGAATTTTTAACTGACGTGATGCATAAGCTATCACCTTATCTCGTTGCATCAACACAACGCCTAACCCTTTGATTGAAGCATCGCAGTATGCGATAAAATCTTTGCTTCCGTCAGGTAAAGCCAGAATTGGTGCACTACACAACTTCTACTTCAGTAGTTGAAACACTGCTTCTTCTTTGTCGCCCCAATCAAACTTGACCTTCTTCTGAGTGAGTTTGGTCATTGGTTTGGCGATCTTTGAAAATCCTTTAATGAATCTTCGGTAATACCCAACAAGACCTAAAAATTGACGAATCTCCATTGGTGACTTAGGAGATGCCCAATATTTAATGGATTCGATCTTGGCGGGGTCCACGTGAATACCCTGGCTGTCAATCACGTGCTTGAGAAATTGTACCTTCGGAATCCAAAATTCACACTTGGAGAATTTAGCATACAATTCCTCTTTCTTAAGCAATTCCAAAATTGCCTTGAGATGTTCTTCATGTTCCTTCTTGTTCCTTGAGTAGATGAGGATATCGTCGATAAAGACGATCACGAATTTGTCCAAAAATGGTTTGCACACGCGGTTCATGAGATCCATAAATACCGCTGGTGCGTTCGTCAAACCAAATGGCATAACCTGGAACTCGTAATGACCGTACCGAGTTCTGAATGCCGTCTTCGGAATATCTTCCTCCCGTACTCGAAGTTGGTGATAACCAGATCGCAAGTCTATCTTAGAATAAACACTGGATCCTTGTAGTTGATCAAATAAATCGTCGATCCGTGGGAGTGGATAACGATTCTTCACTGTCAGCTTGTTTAATTCTCGATAATCAATGCACATCCGGAATGATCCATCCTTCTTCTTGACAAACAAGACCGGAGCTCCCCAGGGTGAGGAACTGGGTCTTATGAAGCCTTTGTCGGACAGCTCCTTCAGTTGCTCCGACAACTCTTTCATTTCGGAAGGCGCCAATCGATAAGGTGCCCGTGCCACGGGTGCAGCACCAGGTACCAAATCAATTCGGAACTCCACTTGTCGAGTCGGAGGAAGACCCGACAAGTCTTCAGGAAATACTTCGGGAAAATCTCGAAGAATGGGTACATCCTCAAGTCGCTTCTCCTCCGACTTGTCTTCTGCCTCCTTCGTGGTAACATGTGCCAAAAAGACCTGACATCCTTTTAGCATGTATTTCTGCGTCCTAGTGCACGAGATGATATTCAATCGTGTCTCGCTTCCTTGGTTGCTTCCGTCACCACGAATAATCAATGTCTCCTCCGTTTTTAGCGATTCTTTCGAACATGTTCTCGTAATTCAAAGTTTTATCATATTATTGATGTTTACAAAGTATAAGTTTGTGCCATGAATAGTAACTTTTTATAAAATTTGTTTTATAAAGTATTTAGCGTCGTAAACTTGTAACTAGTGTATCTTCTTCGTTATTAATAAGATTTTCGAGTTTCTTATCATTTTGGAATCCTCATGAGATGTACTATCTTTATAAAACAAAATATAGGTGCTTCCAAAATTGAACCAAAACAGAAAGTTTGAGGTTTTGATGGATTTAGACAGTTTTAAGCATGATTTTATGTACTGTTTTAGATTTCAACACTTAGTTACAAACTACTATACAACAATTAAAATCTTAATGTCTACAAATATTAAATTACATTGAGTCATACTTTGTCTCAATGATTCCAAAGATAACAAGAATACCATAGGTTATTTTATACCATTTTCACTTGTAATTTATTAAGTAAATCTTTAAAACCCTAATTTTTTCATAAATATGTTATACTTAACCAAGTGTGTACAAGAGCTATACTACCATTATAACATCATATTAACATTCATATAACATATAAATAAGTGTAAAAAATAATGATCATATGTAAAAATCCATTTCACATATTCAAAAGTATCCTAGATGGTGATTTAACTAAGAAAAGCATATGAACACATAAAATCTTAAATATGAATAGATTAAGCTTTTGATATAACCTTGTGTGGATGAGTAGAGATAAGAATAACAATCACACCCTTGTGATTAAACCTCTTGGCTTGAAAAATTAGGATGAAACCCTAATTTTTCCCAAGTAACCCTTTTTTTTCCTTTCTTGCTTCCTTGCTTGTAAATGGTGAACCAAACCTTGGAACCACCTTAGAATACCTTAAGTATGATGTGAGTATGTTTGTATAATGATAGAAAATTAAGAAATGGATTGCTTAATATTGGCTTTTTGAGCCGTGGGTTATGAGAGGTGAAATGGGAGAGTGTTGTTTGATTTTACACTTAAGGAATGATCATGTATGTGTTTCTCTCTTGGACTCATGCTTTATATAGTGAAAATATCTAATTAACCTAACCATGATCACTTTCTAACCCTTGTGTAAGAGCCCCTAGGTTAATTAGTCAAGTGGTTCATGGTGTAAGAGTTGGTTCCCTATGATCTTTCTTAACCATGATATTATTGAGTCAATTGATATAAGATTTGATAATTCTTGGTCCTATCCTTGAAAATCCGGCCACATAGGCTCTCGTGTGATGTTATGTTGATTATTTTGGGTATTGAGTATAATCGTAGGTATTCGTTTAAGCGTAGTTAGGTTTTGGTGCTTTAGGGAATGCCGAAACGCGTTTTTCGCGAAACGTAAGCATTTTACGTAGCCAATAAAAATAAGATGAACAAAGTTATTAATTATCCTCATAATAATCATATAACACTTACTTGATGTAAACATTTAATTGTTTAAAATGCCGTTTTACATTGAAGTGATCATTTATGTTTACGCGATTTACTTAACGTTTACGATTTAAAAAACAATGCGTAAAACCCTAAAACTAAATTTGTGATTACATAATTTCGTACATTGACCTAAAACACGAGGTGTTATAAAAGGAAGAAGAGCCAGTAAAAAGAACAGGAAAAAGAAAGAAGCAAAAGGCTAGAAAAGGTGTAAATGTTGACAAGAGTGCACAAGAAGATTCAGAGTCTGATAAAGAGGAATCAGTAGAGGCTATGAATCCTACTCCTTTGACTACAAAATCTGATAGTGTGGTAAATTAGAAGATATTTCAGCAAGGTTAAAGAAGTATTTATCAGATAATAAGAGCAAATGGAGCTGATACAGTCACATACCGACATTTACAGTTTTACTTGAAACTTTAGAAAGTAGAGAGCACCCATGGATGATACTCGATCTTGGATTCTAGTTTTTTGCTTTTCGCTCATATGTTAGCGACTCTGGATATGAATGATTTCTTTTGTTATATGTTTTAGTTATGTGAGTTGGGGAGTTTGTTATGGTGGTGTTTGTTAAGTTCTATCGTTTTGAGAGAAATTTTCTCGAATCGATCTGGTTCTGATTTTCTTGTTATTATTGTGTTATATAGCTGAAATACATGTGTCAAAATGGTGTCAGACGGGTTGTGTAGCAGGTTTGATGTAATTTTCATGACATTGACCTTTTTGGTCCAGAAATTTCAATTTGATAAACCTCAAGTGTTATCAGATATGATTACAAAAATCAGTTGGGTTATTTCTGAACTAAAATTACATTTTTGAGTGGCTTTTGGCTCTTCAGAAACCTTTTTCAACTTAATGTTCTGATTTGAAGTGTAGCTACCAAACATGAGTGATCATTTTGGTGGTTCTTAATATTGTCTTTCATTTTTCTTCTCTTAACAGTTGCATAATGAATTTATGCCTTGAAGAGTTGATCCAGTAGCTACTGCATCTTATGACTAGAGACAACGGTTACATCCCTCAAGATTGTATAAAAAATTTAGTATTTTATGAAATGTACCCACTAATAGATTACTTGATGAAAATATGAGTTTAGTAATAGGTAGCCAAGTATATTGTAGTACACTCTTATTTGACTTACAATGACAATAACATACCATCGGAACTGGTAAACATATTCCGATACATAGAAAGAGAGATACTTAGAGCCTAATGTACGCTAATTTTTTTGAGGAAAGATATAATCTCATCAGAAACCTCTTGAGGTTTCTCTTGTTGCATAAAATGATGGCCATCAAGAATAACGACTTCAATATCAGGAACAAGTTTTTCCATATCATCTCCATCAATGTACACCTTTGTGAAACTATTAAATCCAATATCTTTGTCTTTAACAATAAGCTTAGTTGGAACTGTTATTTTTACCCTTGCCATGGTGCTTCAAGCTCCCAGGACCTGCAAATGTTAGAAACTATATAAAATAAAAACCTGAAACATCCCAATGCTATTCTTTTATTGCACGGTAATAGTTTAAGCCTCCGGTGAATCCAGACACCTTAAACTTGCTTGCATACACTTGGAGCTCCTCTTCAGTAATCCATGATGGTAATTGTGTAGGTATTTCCAAATAATCAATAATCTCCATGCCAGGTGGCGCTATCAGTAAATCGGGACTAGTGGTCAATAAGGATTTCTTCATTACTGTCATGTTATCATATTTTGCAAAAGTTTTCTTTGGTTTTCTTGCTTCCTGTATCATTTCTTGAAGTTTAAACATTCCTATTTTGTCATTTTGGTTATTGTCACTAGTAGTTTGGTTATTGGTCATTTTGTATTGGAATGGGCTTGTCAATGTCATCTTTTATTTCTAGACAAGTTTGGTATTTCTAAGGGTTTGTCCTAATTAGTACCTTTCTTGGTCTTTTTTTCTGTAAATAACTTTCATTTTATTTAATACATTTTACCTTTATAAAAAATATTTAAATAAATTTATTATCTAATTTTGGTACTAAATAGTGCATCACATTATAAATTTTACTACATTAAATTATATATTATAATGCATCACAATGTAAATTTTACCGCATTAAATTGTATATTTTACTAGCACCACATTGTAAATTTTACTGCATTAAATTGTATATTTTACTTCATCAAATTATAAATTTTACTTCATTAAATTGTATATTTTACTGCATTATAGTGTATATTTTACTGCATTAAATTGTATATTTTATTGTATCATATTGTAAATTTTATTCCATTAAATTATATATTTTACTACATCACATTATAAATTTTACTGCATCTCAGTGTAAATTGTACTACATTAAATTGTGTATTTCACGGCATCACAGTGTAAACTTTACTACATTAAAACATTAAATTATATATTTTACTACATCACATTGTAAATTTTACTACATTAAGTTGTATATTTTAAGTAGTTTTAATGCCCGTACGGGACTTAGACATTATGTTTTTTTTTAATATGTATAATTTTTAATTTTTTTTGTTTTATAAGTTATGCTATAGACTATTATCGAAATCATATAAATAGAATAGATTCATAGCTTTTATATATTATATGAACTTGAGGATAATTCGTAATTCTTTTCTTTTAATTTATCGGTTTTTTGACTCGACATTGTGAGCCGGGTAATACTGTTAAATCCACCAATGTAATTAGTACATTGTGGTTGTACAACATGATTTCAGGCCGCTAATGAAAAATCCACCAAAAAGTCTTCGAGTAGATTTGTGATGTGATTAGATACTGTTAAATCTTATTTGGAAGTAAAAAATTGTTTATGTTTGTTGTATGAGTTAATTTCATAAATGGTCCCTGTGGTCGTCCGGGTTTAACGAAAATGGTCCCTCAACTTTTTTTTAACGGATCCTCTCCCCATGGTTGTGACCCATAACGGGTTTGGTCCCTTGGGGAGAGGATCCATAACGGGTTTGGTCCTCATGACCCATAACGGATTTGGTCCTTATAGGGACCAAACCCGTTATGTTTCACAACTATGGGGAGAGGTTCCGTTAAAAAAAGTTGAGGGACCATTGTCGTTAAATCTGGACGACCATAGGGACCATTTATGCATTTAACTCTTGTTGTATTTTAAAATATAAAGTGTAGGGGTATAAAGTTTAAGGGGTTAGTTGTTTATTTTTTAAAGTTATAATAAAACTTGTAAATTTATAAATTTACACTTAACTCCGTATAATTTATTTAAAATTAAAAACCACTAAAGTTTTATTAATTACCTCTTCTTTTTTAAGTTTTTTTTTCATAAATTTGACATATATATATTTTTATGTAATTTTTCTCCATCATATTTCTCCACCAAAAATTTTCAATTTTGACTTTTTATTGACCAATTAGATCGCACGATTTTGCCTTCGTGACAAAATCAAGCGTTCTGATTGGTCCAATTTTAGAATTCATAAGATTCAATTTGATAGAAAACTCCGAAATGATGTGATTCTTTTATTATATAAAAGATGCATAACAGTGTAAATTGTACTGCATTTAATTATATATATTAATGCATCACATTGTAAATTTTGCTGCATTAAATTATATATATTAATGCATCACATTGTAAATTTTACTGCATTAAATTATATATTTTGCATCTCAGTGTAAATTTAACTGCATCACAGTGTACATTTTACTGCATTAAATTGTATATTTTAATGCATCACAGTGTAAATTTTACTGCATTAAATTATATATTTTACTAGCATTATATTGTAAGTTTTACTGCATTAAATTGTATATTTATTGCATCAAATTGTAAATTTACTGCATCACATTGTAAATTTCTGCATCACATTGTAAAATTTGCTGCATTAGATTGTGTATTTTACTGCATCTCAGTGTAAATTTTACTGCATTAAATTGTATATTTTATGGCATCATATTGTAAATTTTACTACATAATGCAGTAATATATACAATTTAATGCAGTAATATATACAATTTAATACAGTAAATTTACAATGTAATGCAGTAAAATATAGAATTTAAAGCAACAAATTTTACACTGTGATGCAGTAAAATTTACAATGTGATGCAGTAAAATTTACAATTTAATGCAGTAAAATTTACAATGTGATGCAGTCAAATATACAATTTAATGCAGTAAAATTTACACTGTGATGTAGTAAAATATACAATTTAATGCAGTAAAATTTACAATTTGATACAGTAAAATATACAATTTAATGTAGTAAAATTTACAATGTGATGCTAGTAAAATATACAATTTAATGCAGTAAAATTTACATTGTGATGCATTAAAATATATAATTTAATGCAGTAAAATGTACACTATGATGCATTAAAATTTACAATATGATGCAGTATTTAGTACTAAAATTTAGATAATAAATTTATTTAAATATTTTTTTATAAAGGTAAAATGTATTAAATAAAATAAAAGCTATTTACAAGAAAAAAGACCAAGAAAGGTACTAATTATGACAAACCTCTAAAAATAACAAACTTCTCTAGAAACAAAAGAGGACATTGACAAGCCCATTCCAATACAAAATGACCAATAACCAAACTACTAATGACAATACTGCACCATAATGTTAATTTACTGCATCACAATGTTATACATTTTGTTGCTTCCCAGCATTAAAATAATACTTTACTACATCAATCTATTATTTTACTGCATTAAATTGTTTATTTTACTGTATCACATTGTAAATTTTAGAATGTAATATTTATTTCATGTATTACGCTTTCATATGTTTTTCCCTCAAATTTTACAATGTAAAATTTGGCCAAACATCAAAATAGTGTAGTAAAATTTACACTGTGATGCAGTGAAATATACAATTTAATGTAGAAAAATATAAATTTTACTGTAGTAAATTGTGTATTTTATTACATCACAATGTAAATTTTAATGCATTAAATTGTATATTTTACTGCATCACTATATAAATTTTACTACATCATAGTGTAAATTTACTGCATTAAATTGTATATTTTACTGCATTAAATTGTATATTTTACTGCATTAAAATATACAATGTAATGCAGTAAAATTTACAATGTGATGCAGTAAAATATACAATTTAATGCAGTAAAATATACAATTTACTGCATTAAATTTTTTATTTCACTACATCACATTGTAAATTTTACTGCATTAAATTTTATATTTTACTTCTTCAATATGTAAATTTTACTACATCACAATGTAAAATTTATTGCATTAAATTTTATATTTTACTACATTAAATTGTTTATTTTACTGCATTAATTTGTAAATTTTACTATATTAAATTTTTTATTTTACTGCAACACAGTGTAAATTTTACTACATTAAATTGTATATTTTACTGCATCACATTATAAATTTTACAATGTAATATTTATTTGATGTATTACGCTTTCATACGTTTTCATATGTTTTAATCCGTTTTCATACCTTTTTTCACGTTTTTGTACATTATTATACATTTTTATACATTATGTACATTTTTGTGGTTTTTTTCATTTTTGGACGTCTTATACGTTTTTATACGTTTGCATCCGTAAAAAAATGTACAAAGCGCAAAAATACATATAAAAACAAAAAAAGTGTAAAAAAGTAATGCAGTAAAATATTTATACAAATAATGTAAAATTGTAAATATGACAAAATTACCCTTAAATTTTACAATGTAAAATTTGTCAAACATCAATTTAATGCCGTAAAATTTACAATGTGATGCAGTAAAATATACAATTTAATGTAGTAAAAATATAAAATTTACATTATCTAATTTTATATTTTACTGCTATAACTTTTACTGCATTAGATTGTATATTTTACTGCATCACTATGTAAATTTTACTGCATCACAATATAAAATTTACTGCATTAGATTATTTATTTTACTGCATTAAAATATAGAATTTAATGCAGTAAAATTTACAATGTGATTTAGTAAAATATAGAATTTAATGCAGTAAAATTTACACTGTGATGCAGTAAAATATACAATTTAAAGCTGTAAGATATCAAATTTACTGCACTATTTTGTATATTTACTATATCACATTGTAAATTTTACTGCATTAAATTATATATTTTACTGCACCACTATGTAAATTTTACTGCATTAAATTATATATTTTACTGCACCACTATGTAAATTTTACTGCATCACAATGTAAAATTTGCTGCATTAAATTTTATATTTTACTGCATTTAATTGTATATTTTACAACATCAAATTGTAAATTTTACTACATTAAATTGTATATTTTACTGGATCACATTGTAAATTTTACAATGTATCATTTATTTCATGTATTATGCTTTCATATGTTTTAATCCGTTTTCTTACATTTTTCATGTTTTTGTACATTATTATACATTTTTATACGTTTTGTACATTTTGTAGTTTTTTTTCATTTTTGGACGTGTTATACGCTTTTTATAGGTTTGCATCCGTAAAAAATGTACAAAACGCAAAAATACGTGTAAAAACGAACAAAGTGTAAAAAAAATGATGCAGTATAATATTTATACAAATAATGTAAAATTGTAAATATGACAAGATTACCCTCAAATTTTACAAAGTAAAATTAGGTCAAACATCAATTTAATGCAGTAAAATTTACACTGTGATGCAGTAAAATATACAATTTAATGCAGTAAAATATAAAATTTACTGTATTAAATTGGGTATTTTATTACATCACATTGTAAATTTTAATGCATTAAATTGTATATTTAACTGCATCACTATGTAATTTTTACTGCATTATAGTGTAAATTTACTGCATTAAATTGTATATTTTACTGCATTAAATTATATATTTTACTGCATCAAAATATACAATCTAATGCAGTAAAATTTACAATGTAATGCAGTAAAATATACAATTTAATGCAGTAAAATATAAAATTTACTACTGCATTAAATTGTATATTTTACTACATCACATTGTAAATTTTACTGCATTAAATTCTATATTTTACTACATCACTATGTAAATTTTACTGCATCACAATGTAAAATTTACTGCATTAAATTTTTTATTTTACTGCATTAAATTGTTTATTTTACTGCATTAAATTGTAAATTTTACTGCATTAAATTATTTATTTTACTGCATCACAGTGTAAATTTTACTGCATTAAATTGTATATTTTACTGCATCACATTGTAAATTTTACAATGTAATATTTATTTGATGTATTACGCTTTCGTACATTTTCATATGTTTTAATCCGTTTTCGTTTGTTTTCGTACATTTTTTTCACGTTTTTGTACATTATTATACATTTTTATACGTTATGTACATTTTTGTAGTTTTTTTTTATTTTTGGACGTCTTATACGTTTTTATACGTTTGCCTCCGTAAAAAAAATATACAAAACGCAAAAATACGTATAAAACGAAAAAAGTTAAAAAAGTAATACAGTAAAATATTTATACAAATAATGTAAAATTGTAAATATGACAAAATTACCCTCAAATTTTACAATGTAAAATTTGTCAAATATCAATTTAATGCAGTAAAGTTTACACTGTGATGCAATAAAATATACAATTTAATAAAATAAAAATATAAAATTTACTGTATTAAATTTTTTATTTTACTGCATCACATTATAAATTTTACTGCATTAAATTATATATTTTACTGCATCATTATGTAAATTTTACTGCATTAAATTGTATATTTTGATGCAGTAAAATATATACAATTTAATGCAGTAAAATTTACAATGTGATGCAGTAATATATACAATTTAATGCAGTAAAATATACAATTTGCTGCATTAAATTGTATATTTTACTGCATCACATCGTAAATTTTACTGCATCACAGTGTATAATTTACTGCATTAAATTTTTTATTTTACTACATTAAATTGTATATTTTACTGCATCAAATTATAATACTTTATTAAATTCTATATTTTACTGCATCACAGTGTAAATTTTACTGCATTAAATTATATATTTTACTGCATCACAATGTATATTTTATTGCATCACTATGTAAATTTTACTGCATAACAGTGTAAAATTTACTGCATTAGTATGTTGGATCATCATAGACAACAATTTAGTTCATCGTGGTAAATAATATATTATTCACTAAATTATTAACTGTAATGCACAAAGAAAATAACATTGATGCACTAAAATATTGTTGTATTGTAACTAAAAATGCTATTTGGAAAACGAGTTATCTCACATAAATTTTATTCTTTTTGAACGATTCAAAAGGTGTGTAAAGTATATCATAATATCTATAACTTTCAAGTTTTGCAAATTTTCTAATTTTAATTTTATATTGATTAAAATTACGGTTAAAAACGCAATGAAACAAGAATATGTAATTTTTTTGTAAAAAAATAATAATTAAAAAGATAACTTTTTTGATCTTACATGAGTAAAATGCTAATTATTGCATTTACATCTTGTTTTACAATTAAAATCTCACATATGCATTTCATCACATATTGAAATGGACATAACTCTCAAACTGGCTTTTTTTAAAGGCAATTAGAACCACAAAAAGAACACAAAAAATACAATACAAGGCATCTCACCTCAATTAAACAAGCTAATTAATAGAGGATGAGTCACAAAAAAAAAAGAAAACACAAAACAGAGAAACCTACACTGTACCACAAAACTTAAGCTTAAGACTGACCCATGTGACTAAAACATAAACAGCAACTAACATTTCTAACCTGAACAAGGACAATAAACCATATAAACATAAACTCGTCTCGAAACATCAGATTTTGAATTTATGTCCACGTGAGAAAAGAATCCCAACATGAACAAACATCCACGCCACTAGAGCCCAAAGGGAGAAATCTAAACCCAAACATAATCTCTGACCATAACTGACATTGCGGCAGAAAAGTATTTGCAGGCAAGAAACACAAAGCTCAGATAAAAACCATCTCAGACCCATACTGCAGCTGAACACAGAACCTGGCCTTACAGATAAATTAAACTAAAGACGAATATCTATATGATTCCTTAACAAAAGTTGCCAATCTATCTCTTTATAGTTTTCACACATTCTCTACATGAATGCCGGAACCCCCTCCCTATCTGTACATGAATGTTCCTAACTAAGTCAACTGCAGCATACTATACTGTATAGCTAGTAACTCAAAAGGCATCATGCTTAGCAACTAGTGTTGTCTACTTGTGTTTTGTAGCCTGCAACTTTCGGTCACGTTAACTGGAATTTATAGGCACGTATTGCCTCATAACACTCTGTCATGTTGTTCAATTAATTTTCTATGTACTTCAATCGCCGAAGACTTCTCCTGCCAAGAAACGTGAACAGTAAAAAATCAAGAATATGCATAAGGGACACTTGCAATTCATTGATTTTAGATGATAAGGAAAAATGGTAAACTCTTCATGTTAATTCATACAAGATCTTACAGCTAACTATGACATTACAAATACTGAGGGTTAGACAATACAATGTCCCATGTACTATATTAGTAAACATACACACATGAGAGAGACAGAGAGAGAAGGGTAGACCTCAGGCTGTAGAGTGGTGTCTGCGGGAAACCATATGCATCAATCTGATTAAAACCAGATGTACTCAATATCTAACATTAGAGAGAGAAGGGTAGACCTCAAGCTGTAGGGCGCTCGTATTCTGAAAATGTTAGCTTTAGTTCAAGATCATTCAAACCAGAAGTACTCCATATGTAATAACATTTGAGCCTTCTGATCCTCCATGTGTACTAATTACTTATTTTTACTGCCACCGGCTAGAATACATTGGATCTGTAAACCTCTACTAAAAGCCTGGTTAAAAAGCAGCCTCGTTTGGAAGTCATAAACCATCGGGAACCATGCAAGAATAGCCACAGGGGTAAAAATCATGACACCCATTAAGTACTCGTATTCTCTGCCTAATGCTTTCACTGATCCCCACATTCTCAGTCCTTTCACTACCGGCCTGCATGATTGGGCTATCTGCAAATGCAAAATATTAACCAAACATTTTGTCACCTACTAAAAGAATAATCAAAGTGGGAGGGGAAAGATGTGAACCTGTAAGATTGCCCATCCAGTTGGAAAGAAGGCGAGTAAGCTGGCAAAACAGTCGCCAATAATAAGACCAAGGAATTGAAACATGACCACAAGTACGATGATAAATCTAACAAACAGGAATAACTTAAGAAGACGAAACATCAACTGGAAATCTACACTGAACTTCTTTCTACCCATTGATACAATTTGCAGGTGCAAAACATTACATCAGTTTCTAAGATCTAACAAAAAGAGCGAGTTGAGTGGTATAATGGATGGTTAGTGGGTTGGGTAATATGTCGAACATGATGATAAATTATATTCGTATATATTAATTCAACAATAGTTTGATGTTATGAAGAGTATGATTTAGGATGTTATTACCGATGAAAGTAACAATAAATAAATAATAATTAGAGTTTTCAACTGAATAACAGGTCAAAACGTATGATTTTAAACACATTTCTTAGTTTAAGATACAGTTAACATGTTATTGCTGGTCTATATAAAAAATAATGAACAAGTGATTAGACTTCCTTTCTTACTTCTTTCAACTTCATGGCCCCGCT
>BQNB010084387.1:12669-28767 GCA_026074375.1 Tanacetum coccineum | reverse complement strand
TGCGGCCCAAAGTAGAAAATCAAATCATTTTGGTTTGATGTATGATTTAACAAATGCATAACCAAAGTGAACCGAAAAAACCGAATATCTATATTATCTTATATTCAAAGCTCGTTTAAAACGACGACGTTTATGTCGTCTTGCTACAGTAGCCGGCCCTTTGGGCTCCCAATTTGGGCCGGCCCATTTAGTTTTTTTTTAAGTAGGCAATATAAAAAAAATTGCTCGGCACAAAATAGGAAAAAAATTACAAAAGTAATAATTTATTCAGATAAAGAAATACCCGCGACTTGACGTCCAACACATAAGCCCATATAAAAAAAATTGCTCGGCACAGAATAAAATTTAATTTTTTTTACAAAAGTACTGATTTATTCAGATAAAAAAATATCCGCGACATGAGGCCCAACACATAAGCCCATATAAAAAAAACAAACTATTAAACATGAGACCGAAAAAATAAACCCAATATAAAAAAAATTACTCGGCACAAAATAGGAAAAAAATTACAAAAGTACTGATTTAATCAGATAAAAAACACCCGCGACATGAGGCCCAACACATAAGCCCATATAAAAAAAACTATTAAACATGAGGCTCAGCCACAACGCGCGGGCTATTTTGCTTGATAAAAAAACCAGAAAAAAAACCTAAAAAAAATTAATTGTCGACACCAATTAAAAAAAACCCGCCCCACACCAACGAAAACATACCCGCACCGCAGCAACGTGCGAGTACTTTTGCTTGTTTACATAATAAATTGAAATATACGCATATTTTCTATCCTATCATTCTAACAAATAATACTAAAAATAAAATATCTCCAAATCCAAAAAAAAATTAAAAATCAAGTTTGGGAGTGAATTATTATTAACTTACTAGATCCTTAAAAAATTTCTATGTCGTATCATATACTCCTAGTCTCCTACCAATATTTCACACACATCTGTTAATAAAAAAAGATGAACAATTGAAGCTCCTATGCCATATCATCTACTCCGACCATTATTTTACTTCCGTTAAATTTTGTTGATTTGCTTGAGCGATTTAGAGAACTTTTAATTTGTTATTGTAATTTTTTTGTATTTATTAATGACAATCTGACAAGTTTAATTGAATTTGATTTTGTTGGTTTTATCCGAAACGAAACCGAAGTTTTTCTTGGTGCAGGGCTTGGTTTTATTCGTTCTTTAGTTGGTTTGGTTATGGTTTTGATTTTGCTGTTTTTGAGAACAATGGACCCGAACCATATAACCCACAAATCCGAAAACCGAACCAATGAACACCCCTATGTATAACTATAAGTAACTCCCAGATACTAACCGATTCAATGAAGGATTTTTAACCACACATTTTAAAAAAGAAAGAAAAATTAAAAGAGATAAATATATATTTGTAGGGACATATAAAATGTGCTGTTGTGGTTTATTTTTCATCATTTTTATTTCTTATGTGGTCCTAACTCCTAACACTATATCATTATAAGTAACTTTTTTTTTTCTTTTCTTTTTGTCAAATGAACCTAACCAACTTAGACAATTTTTTATTCTTCATAAATTTAGTGTAAATTTAGTTAAGAGTATATTTTAAACGAATATTACCATATCGATCAAAGAAGAGGCAGAACGGAGCACAATTTCTTTCACTTTATCTTTTCTTATGCATCCTTTGTAAGCTTTTCATTTTTAACTCCTGTCTTCAATTCCTAGTTCATGTTTCTTTTTTACTTTCTTAGTTAAAGCATTTGAGTATTAACTTCAAACCCCCCTTTAACAAATTTGGCAAAAGAAGTCTCCTTTTCCTACACATCTATTCTTCACAATTACCAACAGTCACATCACAACTCTTTTTACAAAGTTAAAAACTCTCTCCACATACACTAACCCATACACACAATGCATGTAGCTAGGCATGTATAAGTGCCATCTTTAACTTTTAGTAAAAAAAGCACTAATGGAAATAATAGCTCTAAAGTAATTTACCTTTGCCTTTAACCATTTCATATAGTGTTAGGTTTTTTGCCTCTTGTAGCAATGGACAGAATTCTACAATCCCATTCTGATGACTAGTAACCAACAAGAAGTATATGAGTACACGAATTAGATAGCAGTTTAGAGGGGGAGGTATGGGTGGCTGATGGCTCAAGCCATCCCACCAGCCCAACGTAAAACTCGCGTCAACCATACCCTATCTCGCGCCGAAGCCACCAGCCCACGCGGTGGCTTATTTCTTTTTCTTTTTTTAAAATTTTAAACGTTTTCCAACGGTTATATCGAAATATAGCCGTTTTTCCTTAAAAATCTCACTTTTTTTTATATTTTTACCCCTTAAAAATCCTATAAATACCTCCTTATTCTACCATATTTTACACACTCTTCCAATATAATTTATAACACACTATTATATACTTTTCTTATTTTTTTCTCACCAAAATGAACCCCAACCAACACAACCAACAATGGATAACGGGTATGCTCAACGACCCTCACAACCAAATTCCGAGCTTGTCTTCTTCGGCTAATCCCAACATGACCCAAATGCCTTATGTGGAAACAAGAAAAGGGGAAAGAGGGGGGGGGGGGGGGGGGGGTGGTTGAATAGTTTACAGGTTCGTTTTACGTTTTAAAAGTTTGCTTTCAAAAATACTTAGATTCGAGTTGTATGTTCAATCAATAAACAATATGAATCAACAACGTGAATATCTAAACTAATACTAAATTACAATCACAACAATATAAGGAGTTGAGAGAAGGAACAATCAAACCAATACACCAAGATTTATAGTGGTTCGATTACGAAGCTCTTCTTCGCCCTACTCCACTCCTCGAGTATCCTACTCGAGATTTCACTATGTCAACAAGCTCCCTTCAGGCGGAGAAAACCGTTTACACGTCGCTTACGTTATTTTCCGACACTAAGCTAAATGTCGAGTCCTAATCTTAGCTAGAACCAATCTACCACTTCACAAACACTATACAATCACAAGATCTACACTATCGGATTTACACACAATCCGAATCACACAATTACACAAGATAATTACAATAGAGATTTGATACTTAGAAGAAGAGAGGAGAGATCACTAAATAACAATTCGTTTCTTGGCGAATACGAATGTTCTTCTCTTGCACTTGATAGAGAGGAGAGATGAGAAGAAGAGATTAGATCACTTGAAACAAGATCAAACAATGTTAGTGATCAAGAGATTTAGTAAGAGAAAGAAGGTTTTTAGAGAGAGAAAGAAGACTGGAAAAATTCGTGCAAAGAGGTGTGTTTTTCTGCCAGAAATAGTGCAGTATTTATAGACAGGATTTCCAACGGCTAGCTGGCGGCGGTCCCGGCGGTCCCAGATATATCTGGGGGCCGCCAGACCTAGAAGGGGGCTGCCACTAGACTCCGCTTCTGTTTTTGTCTTTTTGTAGGGAATGTTGTATCTGGTATGGAAGCTTCCATTTTGCGGGGAAAATTTGAATTTCAAATTTATGTTTTAAATAAAACTTTTCTTTTAATTAAAAAGTATTTTGTATATTTATTTTTGTGAAAATACTTTTGTAAAAATGTGATGGTTAAAAAAAATATTTTCTTGATCACTAATTATGCTTAATGATTTGTTTGTACATAACTTAAGTGATCACTAATCTTAGAAATGAAATTTTACGATTAATAATTTGTAAACGTTTATTTTTATCGTAAACGTTTTTACATTTTGTTATTATCAAAACATTGAGAGGTCAAAAAATATAAATAACATTTTTAGAGATTATTTGTATTAACAATCTCTCCCTTTTTGATGATGAAAAAATATAAACTCATTTTGTATAAAATTAAATGTTTCAAGATTATTAATGAGTTTCATTCTATTTCTCCCCCTTTTTGTCTAGTTCAAAAAGGATGATCGTCAAATTGTTGTAGAAAGAAAGAAGCCGACGATATCAAGACTCCCCCTCGTTTGGGGCACCAAGGGATCGATCTTACGAAAATTGTTTGTTACAAGACAAATTTTGAGGTACAAGTGCAAGACAATATAACAATTCATGCAAGTTAAATTATAAAGTAGTTTCATTCATTACTTAAGAAACTGATACAAGAAGCATTGATTGCAATCTAAACTAAATAGGAGATAAGATAAATTCAAAATATGATGGTATGAATCATTAGAAGATAAAGTAGATAAGCACAAAGTAAAGACATATTAAGGCATAGAGTTAGACTAGTGGATTCTTGAAATCTAGAAGATGCCATAATCAAAAGATGGACGATCGATTAGGTAGATTAATCATATGAGAATGATTAATTAAAGAGGGAAAAAGATGAGGTTGGTGACACATGGTTTGGAGGAGTGCGAGTTTGAAGTATGAGACGGGTGAGAAGAAATTGAATGAAGTTGATTTCATTTCTCAAGGAGTGGAATTGGTGTCTAGAATACTTGCAACAATGACAAAAGCTTGAGTGAAATTCAAATTGAGCATGAGAAGGAGGATGAATTGGTTGTGGTGGTGGTGAAGGTGGTACATGAATGTAGGCATTGGATGGGTTAGTGTGTGAATCAAGAATGGTGGAGATGTTGTGAAGTTGCCTAATCATTTGATCTCTTAGTGGATTGTAGGATGGTGGTGAAGGAGATTGAAGATGGACTCTTGGAGGAAATGGAGGTGAGTCATTTTGGGAAGGAGGTGATGATTTTTGAGTGGATGTCTTGCGCTTCCATACTTCTTACCGACATTTTTGGTTTTCTAGAGAAGTTTGGATGGTGGTTTGAGCAAGACATTGATGGTAAGAGTGAAGATGATAATGAGAAGAAGTTGGTGATGGTGAATGAAGAAGGATGGATGAGTTAAATAATAGAAGTAATGTTAGAGAGTGGCAAAGCATGGTTTGAGTGATAAAAGGTGCAAGAAGTGGTTTGGCTAAACAAGGAAATGCCATGACACTATGTATAGGAAGGTCAATGATACAGAAAAAGAGGTAAACTTAAAAATTTTGTTCCCTCCTGTTGAAGGTCCCATATTGTTGGGCGGTCCCATATATATTGGGGGGCCTTCGGTTCTTTATGGGGGCCGTTTTCTGGAGAGAGGGAGATTTTCCAGTTTTTCCCTTTCTTATGTCCAGTGATTTTAGCATCTTCCAATTTCAAGAATTAACTAATTTAAGCAATAATATAAGGTCATAAATTAAGATGCAAATCATTTAGCATATAATAATTTGATACTCATGTCATATCTCCTAGAATTAGTTCACATAGAGAGTTGATAGGATGATAAAATTGAAAAGATCATCCAAGTCACATGTAATCATCTTTTTCTATTCTTAATCCTAATGAAAAAACATCAAAGCATAATGTACTAGATAATATAGATAAGAATAAAAGTCTCTAATAGTTTTGCAAATATGTTCACTTCCGTTTTCTACTCATCATGTCCTTGAGAGCTTTTCCAATTGACCTTAACCCTTTCCGGTGATCATCTCGATGTTGAGTTTGAATGTTTATAGTTTTGGAGAGGTAGGTGTTCAAGTGTTGAGTTTAATAAGGAGGGTTTTGAAGGACTCTAAAGATAACATTGGACGAGGAAGAGACATTTTGAGAAGGAGAAGAAGAATTGGAACGAAACGATTCTTCATCATTTACATCAACAATGTCATCCAATGGATGAGATGAGGATGGATGATTTTGAGTGGTGGAAGAAGAGCTAGCATTTGAATCACGAGGTCTTTTCTTGCCATGATCCGATCGCGTCTTTCGCTCATAATGAGGAGCGAGGGAATGCATGACTCGATCATATGAGATGTAGTGATCAATTGCTAACTCAAGAAAGACGGACACAACATGTTTGAACAATCTAGTCAAAAGCATTCCATAAGGCAAGAGTTCCTTAGGTTTTTTCGAGTCTTTTCCATTCGTTTGAGAATGAAAAATGCTAGATTGTATGGAGTGGAGGTTTCAATGCAATAAAGCATATGACAAAGACATGCAGAGACACGATCCTGATGACCTCCTAGATAAATGACATTTTCATGAATGATATCAACCCATGGTTTCATATGAGGTTGAATTTCGCGGGTTAAAATTTCGTGTTTATCTATGACAACGGGTTTCTTGTTTTTGGTACGAGTTGTTAGGAAATACAAGTCAGAAGGTCAAAGTACTGCTAAGTTGAAGGTCAAAGTACTGCCTGCTTAGTATGAGAAAGTCAAATCGTTTGATCATAACTCACTCGTTTGAAGTCGGATTTTATGAAATTTATATCCACGCGTAGGTATTTAAGTCTACTTATTTTAACCTTTCAATTACCCAATCGACATTAACAACCTGAAATGCCCCAAAAATAGTTTTAACAGCAAGCTTTCATAATCAAAATTACCACTAAAATTCACCAATAAACATCACCAACATCATTTCTAGCCTAAACCCTTCCACCAATGTTACCAACAATCCAAAAACTCCAAATCTACCTTAATCCCTTCCACCAATTTGTTCCAAGAACACGAATGAAATTTAACAACATATATAACCACAAATCTATCCTAGAAATTCAAGAATAGCAAGAATAATTTCAAGAACATATGATAAAAGTGTAGTAACTTATTTAACCTAATCTTCCATTTTTATTTAATAAAACCACAATAAATGACATGTACATCTTAGATCTTATAGCTTTTCTTGTTAAATCAAAGTTTACACAAACACATAAGGTGATAGTTTTAGAAGAAGATGAGATGCATAAATAGATTTGTAAAGAGATTATATATATGAGATATGTAAGAAAATTAATAAAGAGGAGAAGCGGATAGCCTTACAAGTAAGTAGAAGATGGCATGAACCAGATCTATGAGATTAGCACAAAGATCTTGCAATGTTTACCCAAAATAATCACAATCCTAAACTTGAATCTTAAACAAAAACCCTTGAAACCTTTAGATCTACCTTAGATCTAAACCTTTTTAACCTTGGAATAACTTGAAATACTTGGAAAAATTTTAAAATAAAAACCCTAGATGATAAGGGTGTGTCGTGGGTATGGGAGCAAAAGGGAGAAGAGAGAAATTTTTGGTAAGGTGATGAATAGATATGAAAACCCTAGGTTCTTAAATAAGATAGTCAATATAGTGAAAGGCTTGGCTAGGGTTTAGTATTGGTTGACTAGTTAAGATCCACACCTTGTTGGTTTTAGTGTGTGAGCCGTGACCTATAAGGACTAAAAGGGAGAGGATGTGCAAATTTTGTGAGCTAGGATGCATGAGAAATGGAACAATAATACTTCAGCTAGCTAATGGTTAAGTTAAAGTAGACTACAAAATAGATGCATAATCCCATACTTACACATGCATGTGGCTTGCTTAGGGAAACCACATTTTTTGTCTTATCATTTATTTATATTTAGTCTACTAAGTTTTATAGACTAGGAGGGGGATGAATTTTTAAAAATTTTGAATTTAGAGAGTATACTTGATAGTATTTTGAGATAACATGCAAAGGTCGTGAATTTATGAGGTTACATGCATGCACGAAATGCTAAAAATGCGAAACGTACGCGTTTCACGTAAAAATCATAAACGTAAATGTACATGACATATGTTACATTTTGTAATGTCCATACACACAGTTATGTGTAGACTATACTTAGTCTAAATGTTAGTGTGCTGTGCGCGGGGAAATGTTTTACAGTGTAACACAACGAGATAACATCCTAATTTTAAGTCAACTAGACTACGTAAAATATGTAATGTAATTATAGTGCAAGTTAATAGTGAAATATTATATTGAATATACCATTGACTACTATGAAGATAAATAATAGGAAGAAAACCATTGCAAAAAAAACAAAGAAAAGTGAAGATGTGCTGAAAGAAACAGAAATACCATCACCGACACCACAAATAACACCAAAACCTAAAAGAACACGAACAAGAAGAACAAAATCCAATGCAACAAGACGTTTGAGTCAAGAAAACGCAACACCAACACAGAATCCTTATACAACACCATCAATAATTGTTGGAGACACCAATGTTAATCCAACACCATAAATAGAAACAACAGATGTTCAAGACACAAGTGTGATATCACTTGTGATATCAACTGATCCTACCCTAACACCACCAGCAACAGTTTAAGAAACAACCAATGAAACAACTTAAATACCTGTGATATCAGACAATACAGTTGAGACAATTATGATAAAAGAGAAAAATGGAAAGAATTTTAAGATGAAAGTTATTGGAAATGCTAGCAAGACAAAAGCAGCAGACGAGGCTGCAAAAAAGAGAAAAAGAACAGAAATAGAATCTCCAAGACGAACAAAAAGAAAAAATTAAAAAAGCAAGTATTAGAGAAGAAAGAAAAGGAGCCAGTTAACAAAAGGAAAAGGGTTGGAAAACCAAAAAGGAAGAAGTAAAAAAGAAGAAGATGAATAAAGGGAAAGAAAAGAAGAAAGTAAAAGACGATGATGAAGATTTCATTGTAGAAGAGCAGAAAGATGGAGGAAATGAGAAGACATTCAATTCTTTTAGGAGAAAAATGATTGTTAAGCCACTATACGATGCCACATAGTCATTATCACCAGAAAGGAAGAGCAAAATAAGAGAGATGGGGTTTGTAACTATGGTGGAATTCCTAGTTGAAAAGGTACCTGAAAAGTTGACTTATTTTGTACTTAAAAACTTAGATAGAGTAAAAATGAAAGTGACATTGCCAGCTGGATCTAAAATCAAAATTACACCAAGAAAAATCTGGGAAGTATTAGGAATCCCAATGGAGAAAAATCCACTCGTTTTTGATTCTCTAAGGGAGTATAATGATGAATTACTAAAGGAATTCAAGGAATAGTTTTATAGAAATAAGTTTATAACAACAACAAATCTATCCAAGCTGATTCAGAGAACAATAGGCACATATTTCATGTTCCAAATCAACTACTTTAATGTTGTATGCAAAACTGTCAATGGACCAACCTACGCGATAATAGCTCAAGGCTAAAGTGCTATGTGATAAAGCAAATAAAATCTACATATATCATCAATGATTTTGACTGGTATAGTTTCATATGGGATTATCTACAAACAATCAAGATTGGTTGGGATGATTCGACATTAGAAAACGGATACTGTAGGCCAAACACATTATTAATGGTAAAGTTAAAATTCCCCTTTTAATATTACACGAAATAAACAAATTTGAAACATATTATAATTCATGATGTGTTTGATTTAATAATATCTCATTTACTTGCACTATAGTACAAAATTTGATTGTCACACCCAATCATGCACCGGCCATAGTACGTGACGGGGATGAGACCCTGGAACTTACTAAAATTTCTAGGAAGAAAATGCATAAAAAATGAAAGCTAATGAATGTGTGGATAATAAGGTGGTGCATGTTCAGCATCAGCCATTATATCTGCACAATTACAATCATAGAGGAAATAACATGCAGAAAGATATTGTTAAGATGAAAGCAAAAGCTCTCAAAGAGCAGAACACCAAACCAATCAAAGCGTTGACTGTGTATCCTCCAAATACACCTGCAACACTTGTCCCCAGAGTGCTTCCAACCAAAAGTCAAGTGAAAATTAACATTTTTACACTTAGACAACTTCTTTCCGATTTTGAGAAAACCTATAAAAAGAGAATTACACCAACTGGGATCACTGAAGGGGAAAGGGGTTTTGAACAAACCAAGACATGTTACCTGATAAGTATAAAATACACATATCTATTTATACCTTAAAAGACCCAATTAAACCCAAAACAGACCAAAAATGGCAAAAATATGCTTGTATTTGTGTTTTGAGTGTGCAGGTATGGATAAGTCAAAAATCACAAGAAAATAGTCAAAAGCGAGCAAACACGGACACGAGAATCAGAAGAGTTCAAAAAGAAGCCAAAGATCCAAAGCCTTAGCCAATTTTCATCTACAAGGGCCAATCTTGCAATTTCCGAAAGTTATTTATAACTTGAAAGAGAGAAAAGAAAGACAAGGACCAAATGTGCAAACTTCTCAAACTCCAACAGTTTTAACTGTCGAAGAAGGAGCGGGAACATTTACTGTTCACCCATCGTTCCCAAAATTACCTCGCTATCAAATTAAAGGGCAAATCCAAATTAAAGGGTGCGTTGGTCAATTCAAGGAAGCTCAAGCACAAATGCAAGGACAAATTAGTCTAATCAAGGGGATACTTATCCTAGCTCAAGCTCAATGCCACGTTAGCCATGGTGAAAGCACAAATTTATGTGGGTTTTGTGCTAAACTCACTCACAAAACTAACACAAACGTCACATCAAAGAATGCCAGCCTGGCAATCCTCAGGTGTCCACAAAATGATCCAACGTCCCACAATATAGATCAAATGATTGAAGAAATGATTGGCCAGGATTAAAAGTTTGGTGAGCAAGGCTAGAGGTCCTAGAAGCTTCAGCTGGGCACTATAAAAAGACCTCACTTCTCACACACACATCATCTAGTTTTTAGTTTTCTTTTTATCTTTCTTTTTAGTAAATTTTAGCTTAATTTCGTAATTTTACTTAAATGTTTTTGTAATCTCCTTTTCTAGTAATGTAATTCAGTTTTTAATTAATGAAATTCAGTCTTTAGTGTTTTAAATCTCGTTTTCTAAGCTCTCATTTAAAGTCATAAGCTCTCTTAATAAGTTGTCTCAATAAGCTAATATTAAGCTCTTTCAGTCTATAAGCTGAAATAGAGCTGTTTGAATTCAGTATTAACCTTATCTAAACCTTAAATCAGTTTAATCTTATATGGATCTTATTGAATTTGAGCTTTTGGAAGGGGATCTTACCTTGGAAGAGATCCCAAGGACTTATACCTTAGCTTATTAATAAGCTAAGGAGCTTGTAGCTGCCTTAATTGGTCCCTTTTGTTTAGCTAAAGGATTAAGTAAGTTTCTCTTTTCATTCTTCTTAAATTTCAGTTTTAAGTTGCTTAGTTTTAGTTTATATGCTTAATATTGCTTATTTGCTTATTCTCTTTGCTTATTAGTGTTTAAATATCTCTTCTAGTGCTTATTAGTTGTTTGTCCTAATCTGTTTTTGCTTATATAGTTATAGATCATTAGTTGCTAATTTCTGTCATAAAAACTCATAAAATCCAAAAATATTAGTTTAAATAGTTTAGATCTTAGATTAAGGCTTATTCAGTTGTTTAATCATGATTATTAAGTTTGTTTTAAGCTAGTTTTTATCTGGTATTAGTTTTTGTGCATCAAATTTCTCTTAAAAAGCTTTTCTAAATCCTGTCAAAATGGTAAAGGGGTGTTTGGTTTAGTGCAGTCTCAAAATTGCACTAGCAGTACTAACCTAAGTTAGTACTGCTGACTCTTTACACTACCAGTACTAACTAAAAAGTTAGTACTGCCTTCACAAGTTAGTACTGTTAGTATAAATTTTAGCTTTTCAAAATTAAGTAGGAATTAAGTTTAGATTTAGTTATAGCTTATTAAGATTTTAGTTTTAGTTTTCTAGCTTATTTCATTACTTATTACGTTTTCAAAAGTCAAATTGCATCAGCAGTACTTTCACTTGAAAGTACTGCTGAATTTTTACACTAGCAGTACTAACCTCAGTTAGTACTGCTGTGTTCTCAGCTTAATTTAGATAAGTAATTTTAAGATTTAGCTTATCAAATTCAGTAGGATTTAAGTTTTAATATAGCTTAATTTGGTTTAAGTCTTAATTTGCAATTTCTAGCTTATTTACTTAGTTTAATTCAGCTGTCAAAAGTCATAAAAACCTGAAAATTCCAAAAACAGTAGGAACTTAAGTAGAGTCTAAATTTGTTAAATTAGCTTTTAAGTCTAGATTTTATAGCTCATTTAGATGGATAATAAGTAGATTAATAAGTTCTTTAAGTTTTAGAGTCTAGTTTAGCTTATTAAGGTTTTTAGCTTACTTGGATTTTGTGTTACTATGCTTATTTCCTGAGTTTGCTTATTTCTTGATCAATTTCAGTGGTATAAGAGTAGTTTAAGCTTTGATTTCTTTGCATTCTTAGATTAAGCACATCATAAGCTTTCTAGATCACTTTTCCTTTTTAGAATTAAGCTTAATTTGAGTTTTTAGAGCTGTTTTGGTAAAACATAGCCCAAACCCCTAGTTTCTGTAACAGCTTATTTAGGAAGCTCTTTTAGAGCTTATCTTTGAGTTTCAGACTATAGTGCTTTTGTTAAAGTTGTTCCCACTAGCTTCCTTTACAACTTTGCTTCTTTGAGTTTTTCATTTTAAGCACTTTTCAAATTTCACCTTAATTCGGGTCTTAGTTTGTTGTCGGGATAGATTCTTAGAGTAGAAAGTGTAACTTTCGAATTTAGTAGTTTTCTAAGTTAACCCTCCGTTAGTCTGTTAGTTTCCCCGTTGATCCCTTAGATTTTTGCACCTTTAGTCCATTAGTTAAGTCTATTAACTTAATAAGTTTTAAATTAGTTAATTTTTAATTAGTTTAATTAAGGGTTAAATAAAAAAGTGAAAAATTAGGCTTTAATTTCCTAGAAACCAAATCAAATAGCTTTGCTTCATTTCAAACAGGATCCGATCCAAAACGTGGTTTTCAAATTGCACCAAGTAATTGGGGATAACGACCCGGGTGATCATACTTGCCCGGTTAAATATACGTATTTTATATTATATTATATATATTTTTGAGAGTGAATTTTATCAAGGGAAACTTGGTAATTTTCTTAATTACTCTTTTAAGATATTATATTTTATATATATTTTTTACGTGTGTTAAAACTTCACACATCAAACGTTGACCATGTCGGACTTGGATGTTGCGGGTTACAACATCTGTACGGGCAAAATAACTGCTAAAATAGCAAATATAGGTTGAGCTTCAGTGTTATGAGCTTAGTGCAACAGTAATCTGGTTTTGTGATTGTTGGCATATGTTGTAACATCACGGGAAAGTCTTGCGGTCCTGCATAATATAAATAATACATA
The DNA here is from genome assembly GCA_026074375.1 of Tanacetum coccineum. Taxonomy (NCBI): domain Eukaryota; kingdom Viridiplantae; phylum Streptophyta; class Magnoliopsida; order Asterales; family Asteraceae; genus Tanacetum; species Tanacetum coccineum. Next base: position 15,819 of record BQNB010084387.1, on the reverse strand, counting down.
AACCTGTTAAATTCAGCCAACATTTTTGTTGATGTTTTAAGCAATGTTTCAAGAGGTCAATAGCACGAGGTACCAATGAGCCATTGGATTAGTATTGGATTGCACTGTAAAGATTTATGTGCATCATGTTATTGGGAAATCTATGTTATCTTTTTAATATTGAAACAAGGAATAAGTAAAGCTATAAGCTTTTGTAATATTCTTTAATTAAACCAATGTATCAATTTAAACGACTTTGTGTCGTTTCTATATATACCTTGTGTTGTTGATCATGAATTAACACGCTCCGGATCCTTATTCCGCTGCACCTATTTGTGGGGTGTTACAATAAGCCATCCGGAACATAACTTGAGAAAGTGAGGTATTGCCAACATTGCACATATACAGCTGTGGGTGGGGGATAGAGGAGTGGTTTGAAAATGAATTATCTAGGGTGTTGAGTGTTTGGCAGGGAGAAGGTATGGGAAGACATCCCCTAAGTTGTACCTGGGTTTTGTTTGGGCGGGAAGAATGGAGTTTGGGTACAGATTGCAGCTTGGCCCTTCACTTCTTATAACTTCATTGATAACTTAGCCCGGTTGCAATTTCGACCCATGCCTTTTAATTCATGCGAATACAAACTTGGGTTGGCAATATAGTCCCTTAAAGTTTTATTTTCTTCATTTGTGACTTAGACTTTGACTTGACTTGTCCATTTCCATCCCTTGCATGGTTTGGTTTGTTTTTGCTTGCTTTTGAATATCTCCGGTCCAGCACAAATTTAAAAAGCAAACATACAAATTACAAATCTATTTTTGGTACGTTTTTAGTCATTTAAGTCCGTTTTTACTGGAAACTGTATGTTAATTAAGCACATACCAATTACTCACAACTTGAAAAAGATTTGTATTTATCTTGATGCTTTCAATTACAAATCGCATCAAGAAATTTTTCAAAATGTGAATCTTGTGGATAATCAAAATGCTCTTGAAATTCAGAATTTTTTGCAAATAATGATTTGAAAGCTCAGCTTCAAGACAAAGACAATACCATTTGTAAGTTGAAGGACATGATAAAATCAATGAGAGAAAAGTCCAAGGATGAGAATGTCAAGTATGATTATTGTGAAAAAAGAGACCAAAAATGTAAACTATAAATATGTGGCAAAATTGCTTTCGACAAACGAGTGTCTTTGTATGAAATGAAATTATGATAACCAGGTTTTTAAAGAGCAGTTATGACTCAATTAAACAGACACTTGTTCGTTCTAAAGAACAAATTTGAACTCTCTAGTGATAACCTGAACTGAAAAACAGCTTAGAATGAGGATTTAAAAGCTCAAATTCAAGATAAGGTTTTTGTGATAACGTCATTGAAAAAAAATTATGAAAATTAAATGACAAGAGGAAAAGAAATTGTTGATATTGCTGTACAAATACCATCTGCCAATACTATTGTTCCCAGAATGTTCACGCTAGACTTAGAACCTCTGGCTCCTAGGTTATTGCAAAATAGGGAAGCTCACATAGATTACCTTAAGTACACTCAAGAACAAGCTGATATTCTTCGGGAAATAGTCGAACAAGCTAAAGCAACACAACCTTTAGATAAAGAGTTAGACTTTGCCTGTAAGCATGCCCAACGAATTTAAGAGTTACTTGCATATGTTCGAGATACATGCCCTAATGCGATTAATCTTAGTGCAAAAAAGGTTGTTGTCACACCCAAAAACAAGGTCAAGAAAGTTAGCTTTGCTGAACCTCTCACATCCTCAAGCAACATTAAACATGTAGAGTCATCTAATACATCATATTTTAACACACCTGTGTTGTTTCCTACAGGATTGAAGTGTTCTACTAGTAATTGCGGATCAAAGCCTACATGCAATAAAAAGAATGATAGGATCTCGCAAACACCAAGTAGGAACATGAAGAATAAAGTAGAAGCCCAACCTAAGAAATTTAATAAAAAGAATCATGTTGTTGAACCTATTCGTAATTTTAACGTTAAACATTCACTATTAAATGCGAATTCTAAACCTATTTGTGCTACTTGTAAGAAATCTATGTTTAATGGTGTTCATGATATGTGTCCTCTTGATTTTGTGGAAAATGTGAATAGCCGTGCTAAATCTGCTAAGAAACATAAAAAACAAAATATTTGGAAATCTACGGATCATGTATTCACTGAAGTAGGACTTAAGTGGAAACCAATAGGCAGAACTTTCACTATAGTTGGTAACTCGTGCCTTTTAACTAGGATCACTTCAGCTAACTTACTGCCTCTTAAGAAAACCACTTCCCACTCAGTTGAAACACAAAAACCAGAGCTTAAAGTCTATAGTAGGAGACCCGAACATGTAAAAACTGTAGGTTCGAGTAACAAAAGCTAAGATTGTAGAATCTAAAAATGCTAACAACTCGGAACCCAATCATTCTTGGGGATCCAATGCTATAGATGTTCCATCTTCTTCTTCTCTTGTGAATGACAGGTTGTCCAGATTGTTCTCTGGTATTCGGACTCTGGATGCTCAAAACATATGACAGGAAACCTCTCTCAGCTCATGAACTTCATCAATAAATTTCTAGGAACTGTTCAATTCGAAAATGACCAGATTGCAAAGATTATGGGTTATGGTGATTATCAGCTAGGGAATGTAACTATCTTAAGGGTATATTATGTAGAGGGTCTCGGACATAACTTGTTTTCAGTTGGACAATTCTGTGACTCGGATCTTGTAGTTGCTTTTTGGAAAAATACTTGCTTTATTCGGAATTTAGACGGTGTTGACCTACTTTCAGGATCTAGAGACACAAACTTGTACATAATTTCTCTTGATGGCATGCTAAAGACTTCTCCAATCTGTCAACTGTCAAAAGCTTCAAAGACTAAGAGCTGGTTATGGCACCGTCAGTTATCTCATCTTAACTTTGGTACTCTAAACAAGCTAGCTAAAGATGGTCTTGTACGAGGCATTCTACAGCTTAAATTTAAGAAAGATCATCTGTGTTCAACATGTGCATTAGGCAAAAAGAAATCCTCTCATCAACCCAAAGCTGAAGACACTAACCAAGAGAAACTATATCTTCTGCATATGGATCTTTGTGGCCCGATACGTGTGGAGAGAATTAATGGGAAAAGTACATCTTGGTGATTGTTGATGATTACTCA
>BQNB010084386.1:3057-24444 GCA_026074375.1 Tanacetum coccineum | reverse complement strand
ATTTAACAAAATATTATGAAACTTTAAGAAAAAGATTACCTGTAGGTTGTTATCTTTAACCCAGTCAGTACTATAGTCGGTTTGATCCCAGAGCTCGTAGATCTGAAGTAACTGGATATGGTCTCCCCAGCCGGAACCATCAGGAAGCTCAGAAGGAGGTTGTTTCCTCTTCTTGTCTGTGTGTTTGCTGCAAATCAAGGCGTGGTCAGATAAGATTTACAATTTGCTAATGAATTCAAGCAGCATGTTCGGAGGTATACCTTCTTCCAGGAAGCAATGTCCCTTCCACCGATAACATAGCAGCTACAGTCAATGCTTGGGGTAAACAATCGTTTTTATTTGCCTCGATTAAAGTCCTCGCAAGTGAAGGCTCCAAAGGAAGCTCTGTCAGATAGAAATAAACTGTCAAATTCCAGCACACGAGACCATCCACCCGTTAAAGTAGAGGTGACAATGACCTAGTTCCTTATAAAAGCAAAAACCCCCAAAGCATAGCCTCCTAAATCAATATCTATCAATAAAAGTTTGAAACTAATCAGATCGCAAGTACTATATATTTACAAACATATAATTGTTTTGGAGAAAAAGTGTTTTTTGGGTCAACCCGACCTGTTTGGACCACTCCAGAAGGTTACAAGTTTGACCGTTACCCACACCGCCCATTTTGTCATCACCACCTCAAAGCAATGGTAAAATCTCGTGTGATAGGTCTAAACGATCCACTTGCTCGTATTAGTTTCATAGGGTTGTTTGTTTAATTAATTTGCTGTCCATATTGCTTATTGCTAGTTTTTAATATAATACTGTTCTTAGAAAAATAAGATACATGTTCTTTCATATATATTGTCGTTTATTTCAAGAATTTTGTTAACATGGCAACTCTTCGGTGTAGTGTATCTAATTTTGAGTTCTACTACAGCCAACCCCAAGTACAGAAAACAGTTGGAACCATTAATTATTTTGAAGCAGAAACCATGTACATTTTTGTATAGTTTTGGAATTTTTTTTATCGGTGAGTTCTCTTTGACTTTTGAGCATGATGAAATTATTACTACCTCCGTCCCACATTAAGTGTCCACTTGACTTTTTCAAAGTCTTTTTTCTTTCTTATGTTATATGATATTTGATGCAAGATATATGAATGGATTGAGTTTTGAATATATTTTTCGTTGGTAGAATTTTCGTTCAATATTATATAACACAAACAAAAATATTTATGGTCAAGGTTGAGGAAAAAAGATTTAAAAGATTCCATTGTGGACACTTAATATGGGACGGAGAGAGTAGTTAAGGATTTGAGGATAATGTTACGGGTAACTGATAGGGATGAGCATAAAAACCGAAATATCCGAATAAACCGAAAACCGAAACCAAAGTGAAAGCAACCGAATCGAACTAAAAACCAAACCGAATTTGTCAAAACCGAACCGAACCGAACCGAACTACAAATTCTGTTTTCGGGTTGGATATGTTTTTGGCAATCAGAACCGAAAACCGAATTTATTTAAATATATATTTTTTTCATATATTCATGTATAAAAAAATACCATAAATATTTTATCATAATATAAAAAAATATTTTTTATGCTTGAAATAAACTCTTTTGCTAAATATTTAGGTAATTATTTATTTTTATTTTCGGGTTTCGGTTCGGTTTTCGGGTGGAACCCAAAAGGAATTTCGGTTTTCGGTTCGGTTTTCGGGTTGACCCCAAAAGAAATTTCGGTTTTCGGTTCGGTTCGGTTGAATTCTAGTTCGGTTCGGTTCGGTTCGGTTATCGAGTTGACCCAAAAAAAATTTAACCGAACCGAATAAACCGAACAACCCGATAACCGAACCGATCAACAACCCTACGGTAACAGATGGTTTTTGTGTGTAGCTTTTTGTGATGGTCTATGGTAAATGATTATTAATGTTGGTCAAGAGTTGATTTATGTGTTTTTGATTGAAGATGGTAATAGATGTAACTAATTATATGTTTTATTTTTTCTAAAAATCTCGAACTTAGGATGGACATGATAGAATTTAATTTTTAGAAAAAGGAAAACTAAAAAAAAACATAAAAAATAAAGATAAGGGTATTTTGGTCATTTAAGTTCTACAAATGACTAAAAGTGGAACCCAAGGTTTCCTAAACGGACGATTTTTTCAATTTCGATACCGCACGGACCAAACATGCAATTTGGACAAACCACAAGGACGATTTTTTCAATTTACTCCAACCATATCTATCTCAAAAAATATGCTCTTGACCATAGGCCGCCACATCAATCCGTTTCGCCACCACCAACCTTCATTTCTTCGTATTTTTGGTTGATGTCACGTGCTGTTTCTTTTTGTTGGGTTGGTGGTTGTTACCGTTTGTGCTTTTAACAGATTTTCTATGTTTTATGTTAGGTTACTAATACCACTCTTTCAGTTGTTTACTCGAGGCTGGAACAGTTATTAACTTATGTGCCAGTGTTTGCTCTTTGGAACGGTTATAAACTTATGTGCCAGTGTTTGCTCTTTGGTAAAACAGAAGGATTGTTTAGTGTGAGATATCTTCGCATTTCAACCTTCGTTATTGCAACCATTGCATAAAACTTTGTAATTGTTCTGTGGCTTTTGAGATTTGGTGTTAGTGATGTGTTCTTTTAACAGTGGTGTTGTTTAATGGTTTTTGTGATTTGGTGATTAAATTGTGTTTTTTCGTGTTGAGAATCGATCAGGTTTTAGGCCTTTGGTTTCATGTGCCTGATATGTAAAGATGACCTTGCGAGTTTGGCAAGAATACGTTGTGTGTGATGCGTGCTTGGCCGGTAGTGACGCTTAAATTTGACTGATTGTTTGTAAATGATGTTGTTTCGGGTCTGTTCACGCTGTTGTGTTTGGACATGATGATTACGGCTATGATGATTTGATAAGTTGTAAATTGGCGAGGCAATCATTTTTTGCAGCCATGACAAAATCTGAACCAAAATCTTGAAATATGAAAATTTTACTTGAAAATTTGAACATTTGAAAAATTATAATTTTGAATTTTTTTTCCAGCCATGACATTGGTGTTTTTAACTTTTCTCAAAAAGTAAAAAAATGAAAACTTCGTTTACATTGAAATTTGAAAAGTTTTAAAAGCTTAAACACATTTAGGCATGGAGGGTTTTTACACACCATTAAAATAGGATTCACACTATCTAACGACTTAGTCAGTTTTTTTACGTTTTCGTCCAATATCTAACGACTTAGTCAGTTTTTTTAAGTTTTCGTCATATTTCTTACGTTTTCGCCATTTTTTTTTACGTTTTTGCCCGATTACTAACTTTTTCGTCTTTTTTACGTTTTCAATCAATTTCATACATTTTCGTCTCTTTTTACGTCGTTTTTACGTTTTCCCTCGTTTTTTTACTTTTCCGTCCGGTTATTTACGTTTGCGTCAGATTTCTTACGTTTTCGTCTGTTTTTTTACATTTACGTCCGTTTTCGTTCGTTTTTGTCTGTTTTCTTATGTTTTGCGTCCATTTTCGTCTGTTTTTTTACGTTTTGATATGTTTGTTAAAACGAATAAATACGTATAAAACATAAGAAAACGAAGAAAGGGGTCAAAAAAACAAAAGAAAACATCCAAAATGGAAGAAAACGGAAATGTAAGGTCGAAAACGTAAAAAACAGACGAAAAATTAAGAAATCAGACGAAAACGTAAGAAATCTATCAGACGACACACCTTAACAAAAATCAGGTGGGTCAACGAAAACGTAAACAAATCGGGAAACGAAAACATAAAAAAAAAAGACAATCGGATGAAAACGTAAAAAACGGATGGAAACTTAAGAAAACAGACGAAAACGTAAGAAATCGGACAAAAACGTAAGAAATAGGACGAAAACATAAAAAAACGGACGAAAACGTAAAAAAATAGACGAAAAAGTAAGAAAACGGGCAAAAACGTAAAAAAGCGGATGGAAACTTAAGAAATCAGACGAAAACGTGGAAAACAGACGAAAACGTAATAAATCGGACGAAAACATAAAAAACATATGAAAACGTAAGAAAATTTGACGAAAACGGACGAAAACGTAAAAAACGGACAGAAACTTAAGAAATCGGACGAAAACATAAAAAAAGGGACGAAAACGTAAGAAATCAGACGAAAACGTAAGAAATCAGACGAAAACGTAAGAAACAGGACGAAAACGGAAAAAAAGGAATAAAAACATACGAAATCGGACGAAAGCGTAAAAAACGGACGAAAACGTAAGAAAAAAGACAAAAACGTAAGAAATCTGACGAAAACGTAAGAAAACGTGCGAGAACGTAAAAAAGGACGAAAACTTAAGAAATCGGACAAAAACGTAAAAAACGGACGAAAACGTTAGAAATCGGACGAAAACATAAGAAATCGGACAAAAACGTAAAAAAACAGATGAAAACGTAAAAAAACGGACGAAAACGTAGGAAATCGAACGAAAACATAAAAAAACATAAAAAAACCGACGAAAGCGTAAAAAGACTGACGAAACGTATAAGAGGTTCAAAAATGTATGAGAACACCATAATTTAGTGGGTCGACCTGACCCAAAACGTTTGACCCATGACCCGTTAGACCCAGTTTTAAAACATGACCTGTTTGACCCATGACTCATTTGACCCATGACCCAAACCGACCCAATCCGACCCATTTGCCACCTCTAGATAGAGTTAGAATATTGGTACTCACATTTTATTTGATTTGAGTTATATTTACGTTTTATTTTGTTAGTGAAAAAAAAAATGGAGAATGGTAAATAGTGATTTTCTATTTTTCCATATAAATTTAGAAAATGAGAATTTTTTGTATTTTGAAAAATATTGAAAAAAAATGCAACTAAACAAGTTTTCAGTTTTTCCATTCTCAAATGAAAATTTTTCTGGAAAAATGGGATATTTTTCCCCAACTAAACACACCTTTAACTTTTCATAAAATTGAATCATACACCACTCGAAACCCTTATTGCTTCCAATCAAAAGTTGAGAAAGAACATGAATAACATCAAAATAGTCACGTTAAGAAATCGAACAATATAATTAAACCACACATAATCATAAACGACTTTGACACATATGATGTCACTATACGTACTCTTACGTCTTTTATATTTATGCAACAAGAAAATTAATCCACTCGTACAAACATGCTTGACAACATAACATTTATTAATCTTCCACATGCACTGCTCCTTGTTGCAGTTACATTCAACTTCACAATGCCAGCTTGGTATTATACCTGAAAGAGTTCAAAAAGACAAATAAAAATATACTCCGACTTTTTTCATGTATAAGAAATGAGAAAGCATTGAACTTTAAAAACCCGCAAAAAACACCACCATTTATGAATGTAACGGTATCTCTAAATTCGGTTATCTGAAACAGAGTTGCAAACTGGCTCGAGGTGACGACTATGAACACAAGCAGAAGGTAAATCCGGAACCTATGACTTATCTTAGACAAATGATGGTGTAAACGAGCATGTTCTTCTATAAACACCAAAGTGGATGATTTGTAAATTGCATACCAAATGGAAGACTAAACAGGATGATAAAAAAATTACGGTCACGTAAGTCCATGAAACAGTTAAAGTGATTAAAACGCCAAAAGATTTCCACCAGGACTCGTGGTGCATGTACATCATACGAACAACTTCACGAGCAATTTTTAAGTTTAGACATGGAAGAAACCATAATACTAGAGCGCGTTTAGCGTCCTACAATTAAATTAAAAAATGTTTTAATTCAGATGATATAAATTCGATATAACTCTTATGCATTTAAGATCAACATAAGACTTTCAATATTTATTTCGATAATCAAATTCTCACAAAAAGTTCACACGACAATATCAGAATTAGGGGGTTTTTGGGATTGCTTATCATAAACAGCTTATAGCCTTATATGCATAAGAAGGTAGCAACCTACTTATTTTTATGTGCTTATTTGCTCTAATGTAAGCAGATAAAGGGGATTACCCAAACGGCGGAAACTGCTCATAAAAAAATGAATATTTACGTTAAACATTATAATATAAAGTTTAACATGAATATTTTTATGTGTTTATTTCCCGAACTAATAAACCAAATGAATATTTACGTTAAACTTTATAATATAAAGTTTAACATATAAAACACTCGAACTAAGACTTGACATATTACCCAGGTTGCGTGACGAAGCTGTTTACTTCCATTGAATTAAATTTCAAATCAATCAACTACCTTATCAAGGTGAGTTCATAGCCTCAATATTAAATTTTTTAAATTTTTTATAAACCCGCGAGGGGGATGCATGTTATAAACCATGCATACAAGTATTTTTCAACTCTATGCTATCCTGATATATTATTTTCTAAGTTTGCATCCACTGCCAATATTTCTTAATCATGAACCATTAGTCACTTGCGAATGAACGTGAATATTGTGGATAAATCTATTGGGGGTGACGACTCCCGTTGGTGTACCCGTACATGGGGTAACCAAACGTACTATATTTGAGAACAATGGGTAACTTTGGCAAGTTACCTTTCCATGAGGAAATTTGTTCCTCACTAATGTCAGTGAGGTGATTTCAATGTTAATGTTTGGTTGCATGAGCTTAGAGAAATTATATTGTTTTCCATGATAATTATGATGACTTGTATTCAACCATTACATTACAAACTTATGAATTTCACTCAACCTTTGGGTTGACCCTTTTAGCATGTTTATCTCAGGTAACTAAGCAACGCTATGGCACGGAGTGACATTGGACTTGAGAACGTCCAAACTTGTTATCATTCAACTTTATGTTTTCAATGTATCTTGAGGACCTCTCTTTTGTAAAACTCTGATATTATATTGAATGATAACTTAATTTTCCCAAACGTCTCTTTTGAGTCATTTTCTATGATTATGACTGTTGATTCATGAAGTAATACCCCAAATTAGCTTCCGCTGCTATATGTCAAATAAGGGGGTGTTACATAGCTGATGCAGACGGGTAGCAAAGTGGGACAGACTTTATGGCTTTTGGATGGTTAAACTTTTGGTTGAAAGATCTTGGGAAATGTACAAAGGAAAACACCTGTATTGGTCTATCTCCGTCGTTAGTTACTTTAAGGATTACAACTTCCCTTCCTGAATTAAGCAATATATGGCCATTTCTAATGATTAGTTCACCAGGAATCGTATCACCTTCTATAATTGGGAACTTTTCAAGTGAAGGAACTGCAAAATTAGAAAATGGTTATCCCCTAGTAAACGCTAACTAGGTGAGGGTAATATAGTCATTTTATATAGAAAAAAACTCTAGTCATATAAGATATGCAATCTTTATTTTTACAGATAACAATAAAGATTTCTTACTTGGAAGGAACGAGCCATGTAAAGCTGGCTCCAAATTTCCATCTTCACTTGATATTGGATCATGTACGGCAATTAACTTTGTACCATCGGGAAAGGTCCACTCAACCTGAACAAAGTTCAGTAAGATAGTTCTGTTAAATCATATCTTTTCAAGGTCGAATTATCAAGAGAAAAGAGCTGATGCAAGTCGATGGGTAGCAAAGTGGGACAGACTTTATGGCTAACTGAATAAAAATTGAGATCAATTGCGAAGTAAGTTACCTGCACGGAATCTAAAAGGTGCGGGACTGTTGGAAGAACTTGTCGCCTGTTGATGAAGAAAAATACGTAAACTTGCTGTATTTGTCCAAACATCTACAATGACAGTTTACAGATATAGCAACTTTACTCGAGTAGTATTTTACAATGTATCTTCCTAAAAGCTGTCTCCCAATATCCATCAACTCTGCCACGCTCTTGTCACCATCATGTACAAACTCCAAAATTAAACATCATAACAATATTGGGTCCAATATAAACAGCTCATACAGTTCATAAGTTGACATTGCTCCTAATGAAAACATAACATCAGCAAGTCTTTTGCCGGCAATCTAAGACTTAACAGGTCTAGATGGGTTAATATGAAAAAGTGGTAACGTGTACGCTCATGTTAGTTTTAACACCTTATGGGTCTGCTTGGGTCACTTCCAAAGTTGTTGGAGAAGTATGTTGGGTCGAACAGGCTAGTTAGACTAACATCATATCATTAGGCCTAAAGGCGGCCATTTTAGACCCATTGGTTCATTTATGGGTCAAGTTAGGTACTAATATTTAGGAGGTGACGGGTATAAGATATAACCTCCATAACAACTAACCAATAAGTCTAGAGCGGGTCAAACGGATGAAAAATGTTTTGAACACCTCATTTCATTTTTAATATTTTTCACTGAAATAAAAAATGCTTTTTGTGGAACCCCATAAGCATTTGACCCGGACCCCAACATCCATCAACTCTGCCACACTCTTGTCACCATCATGTACAAACATCCAAAATCTAAACAACAAACGAGAGAAATAAAAAGTTTTGTTACCCGCAGTTAGAAAACGAGACATATGCTGAGATTTTGGCTGAAATGTTGAACTTTTTAGATTTGAACTATATAGGAAAAATAATACAACTCTAATGTCCAATATGTTTATATTTGTGGAATCTTCTATAGGGGTTTCATCATTATAAAAAACTCCAAAGGAATAAATTTCAACTCTAATATCCAATATAATTTAAGGGATAATGGTCCTTATGACATCAAATATCAACATTTCCGATTCCAGAAAAGATACACATTTCAGCATCCAAAATCAATTAAAACTAATTCAGAAACCAATGTAATTTTGATGACAAACTAATCATAACCACTTTTAACTTTGCATACATTTTATAATTACATATACAACTAAGTTACCAAGTGCTTTTATATAACAAACAACTACTTACCATTAGTTTTGCCCAAAATAGCCTAAGTGTAAAGGTCTTTGTTTGTTGTTAGGTGTTAACGTGTTTGATTTTGGTGATAACAGGATCCGATGGATATTTAATAAGATGACGCACGCGTTGGAGCCGGAGGAGACTGGTGTTGGCGGATTGCAGTTGCCGGGGAAAGATCTAGTCGTCTTCAGGCCGTCTGAGAGGATCACTATTAGGTGAGGACTTATGTTTATTACATTGGGATGATGTATTTGCCTTTTCTTGGACCATTACTTTGTATGTGTTATAGTAGTGTGATCATATGGGATTTAGGGGCTGTTTGGATAAGCTTATTCAAATAGCTTAATAGGTTATTGGGTTCTAAAAAAGCTATAATTAAGGCTGCAAATCTCGCTAGGCGGCAGCGAGGGGGTATACTCTGATCGGAATTTTTATGTACAAGTTTTGAAATTATATGTATGATATGTAAATAGGACCATGCAATCGTTTATAAACCCTAGAAGTATTTTTGGAAACATTAACACCATTGTTAAAACACTTCAAACTGAATTTTGTACGGGTTAGCACCGAGTTGACCAAATTGCTTTTTTTCGCCAATTTAGCTTAACTCGCCCCGGTCACCGGGCTTGTAGCTAGTAATCGCGGAGCACTTTGCGATCCGAGTTTTACAACAGTGGGTAGGCTTATTTAAAGAGGTTGATAGGTTATGGGTATAAAAAATGCGGGAAGCTTATTGAAGGTGTTTGGGTAAGCTTATGTCAAAGTGCTTAATTGTTATTTGGCGTAAAATAACAATTAAGCACTTTGACATGACTGTCAAGGGATTATAAATTATGTATGTTGCCTTATTCTGCCTCTGAGATAAGAACCACACATCGTAAGGCGTTATACATTGGTACGTATCTGCATTTTCCCAATTATTATGTGTAGATAATTGTCAAGTGATTATAGGATTTAGGGGGGTGTTTGGGTAAAGCTTATGTAAAGAACATATAGGTTGGGAAAGCTTATGCCAAAGATCTTATTAGTTACTTGGAGGTGAGGAATAAGGGTGTTTTTTGGATTATTGGAATTACTGTTAAGTTAGGATATGTTGTATCCCATATACAGTATGTCATCTTAGTTTATTTTGGGCATGTTTGAAGACCAATATAATGTATATTCTGCGTTAAGATAAGAACATACTTATACTATAATAGCTTTTTTTAATAGTTACTAGTTCGTAGTTTTGCTGCTGTACACTCTACTTATATCCTATCTTATGTTCCGCACCATATTTGTAACATGCTCATGTATCTTGTTTGTGTTACATTTTGAAGAGTCATTCATTTTCGGTTTCATTTTCACACTCCAAAGTTTCCTCTATGATGGCATCTATAGAGAAGATGTAGAAAAATCCTCACTCCCTGATCAAGATAACGTTGGAAGTGGTGTATCCTGCTGTGTACAAAATAAAAGCTGAAAGTACGGTGATTCAAGTGGAAGCAAAACGTTTGATTCAGATAAGAGTTAGTTACTTCAAGTCATCTTTTTAATGTAATGTAAAACCGTACAGTTTGAATCTAATTGTCGAGATGTTTTTCCAATGTTGCAAAAAGTGTCAAGTCACTAAGAAGATCGATCTGCAGATATGCCTTAGTTTACCTCGCCAGATATGCTTGTACCTCGCATGCTGAGGTAACTTAGCTGTTTGAGATAATGTTTTTGATCTTGTTAACGTGATCAAACTTTTGTATCTGCAACTAGCAATCAAAGTTGTATTTTGTGTATGAATGTTATATTTTATTTGCGCCCATACCTAATACTGATTTTGTACTCGGATGTTGCAGCGTATTCTCCTTATTCCTACTTATGAGAGATGTGAAGAGTGAGGTGTGGTTTATGGGGGGCTAGTGAGTTGTGAAAGATGAAGCTGTTGGAATATGTCCAAGTATAAATTAATATATGTCCGGATTATTTATTCGAGCCTACGGGGACGCACGCGTTAATACGTAAAACAATTAAAGAATATATTAAATGTAATATATTTATGTGATAAGCATAACTTATGTTAAATAGTTAAAGTAAATATTTAATGAGTTATTAATATGGCATTTAAGGAAAAAGAAAGTAACGGTTTTCTTTTTAATTGGCCATAAACCCCTATTAAGGAGGTGAGAGGGTTTCCTTGTAACCACAAGGAATTTAGCCTATAAATAGAGGTTAAGGGATTCATTGTAGAGAAACCTGGAAAAACATAATCCCTAAATCTCTTTTGTTTATTCGATCAACCAAAACTCAAAAGGGTTTTTCGGTTCTTGTGTTGGTTCGATCCAAGGGGAAAAACCACAAGGGTTCAATCGTTGATTTCTTTGATCTTCTACGAGAACCGTGGTGGTTTTTTATTGCTTATCACTACTAGTGACTAGCATACTTAAATTGTTGCTAAAGAACGAATTGTGTGTGTTTGAAGTAGAAGGGATTATACTTTGATCTAGTGGTTAACTCGAGTGTTATACGTGCGCGTATATTCAGAAAGGTGTAACGTTATTTGCTAAAAGGTACACATCTCATAATCTTGTAAATGATGGGTGAATTCTATACGTGTTTACTTTCGCTGCTACTCGTGTTTAATGGTATAATTAATTTAAGACCCAACATGGGCAATGTATCGAGCCATCGTGTAGAATTTATAGGTACAAGTAATTAAAATTTGACAAAATTAGGGTTCTTGATTAATTTTTAAGCCCTTTGGGCGTATTTATGCATAAGATTCATCTATTTTATATATAAGTTACAATCTTTAATGAGTTTAAAATTAATTAGATGATTCTAGGTTGTATGAAATTTTATATGATTAAATACTTGATGGTTTAATTTTGTTAATTTGATCGATTTATACTCTTTATTAATTGTTAATATGGCGGTGTTCCATGATAAATCCATGCAAATTTATCATGGACGATATGTGGACATAATATTTTAAATGTTAATGGTATGATGATCAGAAAATTAAAAACATAGACATTAAATTTAATTGTAAGATCTTACGATTTTAAAAGCATAGGGAAGACCCTTAGCTAAGTCTTAATGGGGCCTAAAAGTTGTTTAAATTTTATTTGCTATGTGGTATATAGCTTGTATATAAGGCTTACGCAATCGAGTATATCAATGTATGTGCCGGAATAATTGGGATGATGTACCTTATATTGAAATATAAATACATGTTTTAATTATTAGATAATAAGGATCATAATTGATATGGTGTCACGACTTAATTGTTAAGTGATTTATTGAATAATGTTATGTGAATTAATTTTTATGTTCATATTATTTTTATTTTAATATTGGACATAGTGAGAATATAAAAAGTTTTTTCAAAAAATAAATATAAGCATGATTAATTTATTATGAATCAGAATTTATATGGACAATTTATATGTTCATAAATGAGTTTTCAGAATTAAAGTTTTTATTATGAGTGGTTAAAACTGGACGCTATGAACTCATGGGAAGTACGGCTCATCTACGTAAGAACAAAACTATAAGAGAAGTTAAGAAGGGATTTTCCTAATGATTTCAGGTTTTTTAATAAGCTTTTCGCGCTGACCTGTTTCTCCCGCTCTTTATGCGTTTCGATAAGAGTTATCGTGAAACATGGTATTTCACTACAGTGTCATTATTTGAACCATGCTTTAATCTTTAAGTTTTGAAAACATGTTGGAATCGTCAATTTAAAAGGAACACTATTTATACCTTAGATTCTAGCCTTAAAAATGGTGACATATCAGAATTACATTAGTTTTTCCCATTAAGCCAAGAACTACAGGACTGGGTATAACGTTAAGTTAGTATAGTGTCCCTTGTCATGACCTATTCCAAACTTTCCAAGGTAGGTGTGAGGATTCATTTTGTAAAAAGAAGTGTGTGTTCTTGTTTCTCTCTCAAGACACACACATCTTCTCTCTACTCTTTCTCTCTCTAATAATATGGCTAAACATTTGTTCAATCCTCCCCGATCCCCCCCTCCGACCTCCAGATCTATTCTTGTGTAAGACGTAGTGATTTTCTTATTTTAACAATTGGTATCAAGAGCTAATCGGGGGTGTATTGTATTCGTGTGTGTTGTGTTTGTGTTTTGTTGTGGTGGCTATATTTGAGCTTATTGGTTCGGCTTAAAAGGCTTATTTTTTTTCTCTACTCGGCTTATTTTGTTAAATTCACTCGTTTATACTTTTGTTGCATACATTCTTATTTGGGCGTTCTATACAAAATTTTCATTTGTGGCTTACTATTTCACATAATTTAGTTATACGTTGGGCGTTTCTTTGTTTTGAAAAACCATCAGAAGTCAATACCATTTTTAATCCAATAAGATTGAGTTCCGTTTGACAAAAGAGTGTGTTTCGTTTGAAAAGCAACTTCTTATCATCACTTTTATTCTTTTTTTTCGTGGTTTATTCATGGTTAAATCAAGCTTATTTGTAAAGCTTATTTTTTTGGTTGGTTTTTTGTGTACAAGATGTGAAACGGAAAGAAGAAAAAAAAGTGCAAACAAGGTGTATTTGATATTTTGTGTGACCCTAACTAAAGCACACAAAACTAGTGGCGAACCGAACGAGTAACTTTTTGAGTTGAGCCGATCGAGTGACTTTCATCAAGGACCGAACGAGTGCATTCTCTTGGAGCCGAACGAGTGAAAGCACTTAGGACCGAACGAGCAACACCACTTGAGAACCGATCGAGTAACATTTCAAAGACCACCGAACGAGCTACAATAACAAAGAACCGAACGAGTACCCTGCCACTAGAACCGAACGAGCTACAATAGCAAGGCAACTGAACGAAGTTCAAATTCAAAGCATCGATCTAGTATTTGTCTTACAAGAACCGAACTAGTAAAGCTAGTAGGAACCGAACGAGAACAACAACTTAAACGTTTTAACAAATTTTTCGGTTTTTTAGTTTCGAGTGTCGGTAAACGACGGGACTTAAGATTTATATCATCGTGTTCGTGACATCGTTTCGATCAACGTGGTATATTTGGATTTTACCGACGATAACCGTACCGGTTCAAAAGATCAAATCCATAATCGTGAAAATTTTTTCTACTTTGAAAACAAAGAAGAAAACGTGTTATGGAGGGAAACGTTTTTTTTATTAATCAAAAGTAGAATTTTGCAATTTTAGTCCCTGGACTTTAAGGTAGATTCACCACTCATCCTTTGTTGTTTTATAACCCTCATTGTTGAAACTTCTTTTAACCGTTAGTCATCACAAGTTATAATTCAGCTCGTTAATCATTTTTCGCCTACAAAAGCTCAACAAATCGTTCATGAAAGTTCAAGTTCTTCGACAACAACAACGATTTCACCAACAACAATCTTTTATTCACGGTTTTTTCTTGATTTAGTAAAATCCCGTAAAAGTCGATTCTTTTTACGGTTTAAGTCATAGAATTGTAAAATCCCGTGAACGTTAATTGATTTCAACAACACAACAAACATGATACATAACACTACAAACGATCCGAATAAGATTCACTACAACGTCAAACGGCTAAAGATTCGGATTACGATGACAAGTGATCACGGAGTCAATTCGGTATCCCTTATTTGAGATTGAAGTTGGATTTTACGAAGGCGTCTACTTATTTCATCATCGAGACTTCCTTCTATTTTTCTACCCCTTTTCTTCAAACCCAATCTATCGATTGATGACTTGCTTGAACGTACAACGGTTATGATTGAGACTTGAATTATCTAGTTACCAGCAGTCAGGGGTGGTTGGTTGCAGACCTGGTTAACTATCACTTAAAGGAGTTACATTGTAGTACTCAGTGTCACACGCAGAAGACGATGTGGATAATTTCAAGAGGTGTTGTACTTCTTATACTTTTCTGGTTGGGGTATAAGGTACTTATAGATTTGCTTCTTGCACCGTCTTCAATCAACAACAGTGCAAGCTTAAGTAACAAATTTGGGGGATTTTACTTCATTTTCAAGTTTGGTATATCGGGTTTACTTCACCAAGTGATCACAACAATAGCCGACAGAATACGAGGTTGGTAAGTTAGCCAGAGAGTTTCAAGGTTGAGATGTAATCAGCAATTCTCACGGGACTCCAAGACAATGGTACTTCACAGTCTAAGTAAAATTCTCAAAGTTCTACAACGACATTCATATACAAGACCTTGATTATACCAATTTTCTTGATTCTTGGCTTCATCTCCCTAACGGTTTCCTGAAGACAAGAGGGTAAACTTCGTTTGGGATTCAAGATTTGTGTTTTAAAACAAATAACTTCTCGAGTATAAGGGCGTAACACAACAATGATGCTTCCGAGAGTTTGCAACCATCATGGGGGAAAATATGTACATCCGGGACTTAGTTGACTTTGATGTTACCATGTCAACTTCCAGGGGAAGTAGTGTATACTACTTTACTTAGCATGGTTTATGAAGTATACTGCATACGTGAGAAGAATTGATGCTGATTTCTCGCATGCACCCCCGAACGAATATTCACCAAGCCCTAATGACAAGAAGCAGTGGTTTGGTGGGTTTTGACTTCCTACAAAATTCCGATGTGCACGTCTATACAAGTAGAAGATTGTTCAAGCAAACAAAGTTTCATAATCTGCTTAAAGAATAGGATGTTGGTTTGGGGGACAGCTGATTCAGAAACTATTCGCCAAAAAGAGTTCCTATGAAGAAAGTTTTTCAAGACATTAAATCTGCATGAATTGGGGGGAAAGTTTTTATTGCTAAAAGGTACACATCTCTAATCTTGTTAATTATGAATTCTATATGTGTTTACTTTCCGCTGCATACTCGTGTTTAATGGTTAATTAGATTTAAAATCCCAACAGTGGCATCACGAGCCATCGTGTAGAATTTGTAGTTACAAGTAATTAAAATTTGACAAAATTAGGGTTCTTAATTAATTTTAAGCCTTTTAGGCGTTTTTATGCCTAAAGATTCAATCTTTATGTATAAGTTAAAATCTTTATTGATTATAAAATTAATTAGACGAATTCTAGGTTGTATGAAATTTAATATGATTAAAACTTGATGGGTTTAATTATTAATTGATCGGTTTTATACTCTTTATTAATTGTTAATGCGGAGTCCATGATAAATCCATGCAAATTTATCATGGATCGATATATGATATAATATTGTTAATTGTTAATGGTATTTGACCATTCTTTAATCTTTAAGTTTGAAAACATGTTGAATCGTCAATTTTAAAAGGTAACACTATTTATACATTAGATGTATAGAAAATGAGTGATACCGTAATAAGTTACTTAATTGAGTAAAGTATTTATTAAAATCTATGATACGAAGATGTATGCATGCTTCTTCGTACATATTTGTCACGACAAATAAAATACCCTTTTTAAATAAGTTATTGCCATCCAATTTGAAAGAACACTTGCAGATGCTTTTTACTATGCGTGAGACGTGTGTAGATCGTAATCCCAAGGTGATTATACACTTTTTCGTGAGACGTTAGTGTTACATAATCACAGTTCTTGATTGGACGACTTAATCAGTTTAGAGGTAAGACCCTAAATGTGAGGCAAAAGATGGGATGAAACATGCTTACTAGTATATTATTGTAATAAAGTAAGTCCCATATGGTTCTAGGAATTGCACCGGCGGCAATTATTGATCGTCAATTACCTTTTGAATACACCATCACTAGCAGATCAACTGATGTGGTGGTGGTATGGCAAGTAGGGTCCTAGCCTGTAGAAAATTAATTGTTTATTTGATTAAACTTGGGTAGTTAATTTTCTTCAAGGAGTATTATCGAAAATACTAATTCTTGAACTTTAACTATGTTTTGTAGATGGCATTACCTGTTCAAAACATAAACCATTCGGCTTTCAGGTCGATGTTTGAAAGAGAAAAACTTTCTGGAACTAATTTCAATGACTGGCTTCGTCGACTTAAGTTAGTCTTGAGAGTCGAAAAGAAGATGTTTGTCATTGAACAGCCTATACCCCCTGCTCCTGCAGCTAATTCTGAAGCAAATGTGCTTGCAGAGTGGAATGCTTTATATGATGCTTATAATGAGGTGGCTTGTCTTATGCTTGGGAGTATGACCCCTGAACTTCATAGACAATTTGAAAATTATTCACCTTATGATATGCTTCAGGAGCTTAAATCTATGTTTGAGAAACAAGCTGGAGTTGAGAGGTTTGACCTAATTCAAACTTTCCATGCTTGCAAACATGAGGAGGGTAAACCAGTTGGTGCATATGTGCTTAAGATGAAAGACTATGTGGAGCAACTGGAACGTCTTGGTTATGTGCTCCCACAGGATCTTAGTGTTGGTTTAATCTTGAATGGCCTCACTAGTGATTTTACTGGATTTGTAAGAAATTACAATATGCATAACATGGGGAAGACAATTGGTGAACTACATGCTATGCTCATTGAGTATGAAAAAGGTTTACCTAAAAAGGCTGAAACACCACAAGTAATGATGATTAAAGGTGGTAAAATCTAGAAAGCCAATAAGAAATCGCTTAAAGCTAAAGGTAAGGGTAAAGCTAATGGCAAGGGAAAGGATAAACACGGTTATATCTCTAAGTGTAAATACCCTAAACCTACTGCTAAAGAGCACCCAACTAAGGATGACACCTGCCACCACTGCAAGGAGGTGGGTCATTGGAAGAGGAATTGTCCTGTTTATCTTGCTGAGTTGTTGAAGAAAAAGAAACAAGTTGGCTATGCCAGTTCTTCAGGTATCTTCACAATAGAATTATTTGCTTTCCCTAATAAATCCTGGGTATATTGTTGATCCCTTTTGAATAGATCTTACTTAGCTTTTTAAAGCTTAGTTGTGTTGGATAGATCCAAGAAAACTATAATAGAAACTAAGATTAAGAATACTACAAACTATGCGGAATCTAGCTTGTAATACTAAGAAGAACAATGAAACAGTAAAATAAGATCTTGCTAAACTTTCAATATATTAAACACAATCAAAGTTACAGAATAACCTTGAAACTATGAATACTAACTATATTTGCTATGAAAACTATATAAAACTTGATATCTAGGTCTATGCCGTAGGGTTCCTTTTATACACCAAGAAAACCCTAATGGGTTTACAAAACGCGTCAAGTGATCAATGCATATCTATTCCTAATATATCTCATGCATATCACTTTAGCAATACTAACTATATAACTAACAGTACTAACTATTATAACTAACAGTACTAATAAACTGAAAGTACTAACACTTTGTACTGGCAGCACTAACTATTACACTAACAGTACTAATGACTTAGACTATTTTCTCTAATCTTCAGCAGCAGCACAAACTTGAACCAGCAGCATTAAGTTGTAGAGGCCTCTAATTCCTAACAATCATCCCCTAAACTTGATATTCACCTTGTTAATCATCAAGTTTCTTCATTATCAGCATCTTGAGCACTAGGAGGATGTATCCAAACACCTTACTGTCTTGATCTGTTTGCTTGTATAAAGATTTTCCTTAAAAGTTCTCTAGACATCTCACTATCTGCTTCTACTAACAGCTTGTTAACTAACATCAACATTAGAACTCCTTTTGACAATGGATAATCTTTCTCTACCAGCATGAAAATATCATGTCCTCTTACTGAAGATACATGGTGAACACCACATGTATCATAAAGCCTCCATACCAAAGGATCATGCATATATCTTTGAAGCTTCCATAGAATATCATCATTATCTGGTTCAAACAATCTCTTCAGTTCAACCCACAATTCCTTCTCTTTATCATCTGTAGGCTCTGTTGTACTAAACCTCTCCTTAACCAAATCCCAAAGCTTAACCAGGTCATCTCTATCAAATTTCTTCAACATCTCAGCAAAAATCTGATAAGCTTCTGTATGGTTTCCAACTCTGATAATTTTCCAATACCTTCTTGTGTCTTCAGAGTAAACCTCCCAGTCTATGATTGGATATTTGACCTGTAAAGCTTCAACATAGACTTCTTCCACTGGAACTACCACTAATAATTTCTGTAGTTCTTCTTCTGATAATTCTTTTTCCTTTTCTGCTGATTGTTCTTTACCTTTGTCTTGGCTTTGTACTGTTGGTACCGGTGTTGCTCTCCTTGGTTCTTCTTCAACATCATGAATTACTACTGAGGCTGTTCTTGGTCTTGTGCTCCTAATAGCCACAAGTGTATCAGCAATGGTCACCATCTCATCTTCAAAAATATCCCCAGCAGTACTTGTAGAAGGACCAGCAGCACTAACATTTGAAGGTCCAACAGTACTAACATGTGAAGGACCAGCAGCACTAACATTAATACTATCAGTATTAAGTGTATCCCTAGTAGTAGTAATTTGTTCAGCAGTACTACCACCTTCAACATTCTCCATTGCGTCATCAAGCACATCAAAGTTACTATCATTAAACATTGGCTTTGTCTTGTCACTTTTCCTCCCCTGATTGGATACATTCTCCTTATATAAACCTTTTCTCCTAGAGGTACCAATCTTGAAGAGCTTCATCCCTAGAGTTCTTGCCTTAGGGCCTTTTCCAATCTTTTGACTCTCTTTTTTAGCTTTTGGATCACCAAGTCTTGAGCAATCTTTAAGTTTTCCAATGCAAGAACTTTGTTTGACAATTGGGTACAAAGATTTAACAATTCATTATAGTTAGGTCTACCTTCATCACTTCCAGGTGTGTGACCTCCTGAGAAAGGTGAATCATAGGGTATTGGTGATACAAAATCCGTCAAATCAACTTGATGTTCCATACTGTCCTCCCCACTTCCAGATGTGTTACCTTCTAAGAGAGGTGGGTCATGGGACTTTTTAGATGCAGTCTCAAACCTAGTATGAGCATCTGCACCCCCAATGTGGTTTCTTGGCGCCTGGTTCCACTACCTGAATCAAGTACCTGAGGAGATGATTCATTAAGTGTTGCCATGGGTCAGGTCTTATGGATGTTACCACTTTCCTGCTCTGTCTCTAAGCTAGAAGCAGTAGTGGGTTTGATGGTCATCAAATATAATCAGGGGGAAGAGAAGTGTTCTAGCTGAATATTTCGATAGAGCGCAACAATTAGGGGGAAGAAATGTTACATCCAAGACTTAATTGACTTTAGTGTATACAACATAGTGCAATAACTAGGGGGAAGAAATGTGTATACATCATCCGGGACTTAATTGACTTGGAGGATATAGTTTCTTTCTTATGTGAGTTGTTTGTGTGAAGTATGTGCGAACGAATGGTTGTTTATTTAGGGGGAAGCAATTGAGGGAAGATACATTTATGTACAACAACATCTCTACCTTTCAGAAGCAAGAAAACCGTCATAATTCATACCTTCATATCTCATACTCAAAGTTTAAAGATACACTTCTGTAACTCAGATAAATCAAAGAACTTCCTCAAATCATCAAGTTATTGGTCAAGACAAAAGTTCTACATGAGGAAGATTGTAAGCTGTCAAGAAAGTATGAGTATATTGGTTAGAAGCTTCAAAAGATAAATCAAGATAGATTCACGGTAAAGAATGATGATATGAAAAAGATCTCAAGTATTTGATAAATATAGGATGAGGAGGAGTTGTTATTGACCGAGTATTATGGTGAGAATTATCAACGTGTGCTTCACATGTCTTATTTTTGTTATTGTAGTTATGCCATGTATTAGTAGTACTTAGACATAGGAAATGACTTGATTAAATTTTGTAGTTATTGTTACGAATAAGAAAATGATGATCATTAATGCAATCAAAGAGAGACCTCAATGATCGTCCTTTGGGGGAAGATTGTTAGGATTGATAAAAAGTGACGATCTTATTGAGATCGAGTCTTGTAATAATTAGAAAAATAATATTGTGTAATAGGTTAGATGAAAGGTTCGTGACTAAAATAAGTCACGAAACCTGGCTAAATAGCCAAAGTCTAAAAGACAAGAGCTCAATGCTCATTCTTGTAAATGGGTATAAATACCCCTCCACCACCTCATTTGTGAGGGGTGTCTTGTGTGTGTCTTCTAATCAATCTAATCATTTTCTCTAATCCTCCTCCTCCCTCTTTCTCTCTCTACTTTCTAATCTTTCTCTCTCTAGACTAAACACTCTATTGCTTATTGATCCTGAATTCAAGACCTAACAAGTGGTATCAAAGCTGCAGGAGCGATTTAGTGTGGTTTAGGAGTGCTTATTCTGACAGCTTATTCTGTCAGCTTATTCCAGCAGCTTATTTTGAGCTTATTTCAAGCTTTTTCGGTCCTAATTATCTGCTGGGTAATTATGTCTTTGTTCGTGTGCTTATTAATGAATTTGCTTATTTTGGTGAGCTAAACTTGAGTCAAAACTGCTTATTTTTGGTCAAACAGTCAAATCAGTTTATCTTGTGCTCATTTTGCTAATCTCGGTTTGATCGAGATTGTATACTTACGGTTTTATCGTAAGTGTCGTGGCAGAATTGATACAAATTAGCTTATTTTTAGCAGTTTTTTTAAGTCAAAATCAGTAAAAGTTGTTTGATCGGCTCTGACTATACCTTAAAATACATATAATATAATAAAATATCAAATATACAGTAAGGATAGTTTAAGAGCA